>VZTT01025476.1:47342-68154 GCA_013400855.1 Buphagus erythrorhynchus | reverse complement strand
CGCCGCGGGGGCCCGCGGCGAGGCGGGAGCGCGCCCGCCGCCCCCGCCCGTCCATCAGCACGTGCCGTGGGCGGCAGGGCTGGCGGGGATCCCCGGGAGGAAAAGTTGGCCGGGAGGAACCAGCCGGGCCTGCTTTTCCTCCCCGGTAGCCCCTCCGCGGGCGGGAGCGAGGGCCGCAGCCCGGGCCCCGGCGCTGTCCTGCCCCGCCGCCCAGCAGCGCTTTCCCCGTGAAGAAGCTCCTCTAGGAAAGGGCAGGAAGGTGTGATGGAAAAAGCGGCCAAGCCGGAGTCATCGAAGAACTGCTGGCCGTGAAGAGGGTCGAGGCACGAGAAAAGCGCTGCGGCTGGATTTGGCTGCAGGGCCGGGAGGCTCCATCCAGATGCTGGTGGGGTTGGTGCCATGGGAAGCGGACAGGCTGCCAGGATTCGCGGAGCAGGGGCTGGAGGATTACCGTAGCACCTTCGATGGGAGCTCGGGGGGCTGCCCATGAGCTGGGGAGGGCAGCGGGCAGTCAATGGTGGCAACAGCGCAGGGAAAGATAAGGGACTCGCATGGGCCTTTTGGCTTGTGGAAAAATAGTTCTGAGAAGGCTGACGTTGCACTGCCGCGGGAGGGATAGAGTTCCATTGCAAAGGACAGCATTGTTTGCTTTTTCCATTTCCTGTATCTAAATAAATATGCCCAGTTAGTTAGATTGGAATACATTATAACTTCTGCAATGAGCTGCTCTGCTTGCTGATAAGGATGCTGAAGGCCATGATTTGCATTGTATTTCAAAGCTCCTTATCATTAGGACAAATTGGAAAAGTAATAATTTGTCTGTCTGTCTTCAAGTGAGGTCTCCCAGCAGCAGTGCAGAAGGATCTCCAGTGACTGCATTATGTGCTGGGAGGCAGCACAGTTCCCACCTGGGCTGCTGGGTTTAATCCTTCACTCCAATAGGACAGCAGTTGTGCTGCTGACGTCCTCTCACCTTTCACCTGTCCTGTCACTTGGTTACTCTGCCTCAAGAGCTTTGCACACGAAGCCAGCTGCAGAGGGAAATGAAGATCACATGGATCTTACAGACCTGCTCAGTTTCCCTTTGCTGCACACCAAAACACTCTTTAGGCCTTCAGGACACACCAGTAATTGCTGGTGTGGAGATGCCTGTCCAGATAAACTGTTTCTAGAGAATAACCAGTTGGGAAGCAATCTGGCTTATTGGTGCCAAATAGCCACATGTGCATATATTGTGGGAAGCATGGGCTTGCTTATTTTGTTGACCTCTCCACCCTGTAGTTCCATTTTTGCATGCTAATATCAGATAGGACTTGTAAATGTTGTATACTCCGCTCCAGAGTTGTCACCTCTGAATGTAAGATGAGAGCACTGGCTTTGCATTCTGGCTCACATGTGTTTTACCCACAGATTTTTAGATGAGTGCTTCACTTCTGTGTTATCCTACACAGTAAAACAAAAGAGGAAGTATAACTTCAAACCTATCACCTTCAGAGACTCCTTTAAAATGCAGGCAGGTAAAGGCGCACCTAATAATTAATTGTATGTAAAAGATTCTGTGGTGATAGGCATTTGAAAGTCTGGGTCTTGTCTTACTGGACTTTTTTTGAAAATTTTTTCCGATCACCGTCATCCAGAAAAATCTGTCAGTGTCCAAAACAAAGCCAGCCTGCAAGAAAGACAAAATCACAGCTTCCATGCCAAGCAATACAGAACTCCTATGCTTATGTTTATAATTTCAAAGGAAAATATGAGTCTGCTGTTCGTCCACTCAGTGTACTATCAAATTATAGCAGCAGAATAGACACTCAATATGGAAGAAGAATGCAACATGCATGTGTGTGCTCCCAGGCAGAACCAGAGCTGTTAGTGCTAGCATCTCTTCAGTAATATTGTGTGCTAATGCAGCCCAGTGCTCGTCAGATGTTAGAGACTGATTCCAATCCAGGATGCATGAATTTAGCAACAGCCGCTAGCCTTGAAATGTATTTAACCCTTTTTGTGAAATGGATCAACTCTTTTCATCCAGTTCCTGCTGTGTAAATTTGCACATTGCAGAAATTGCTGTCTCAGCCAGTACTTTTCAAGGCTCTTGGGCATTGAAGATACCCACAGGTGACAGTCCCTGTCAGGTCAGGAACAGTGTTGCTGAGGATGAAGTTTGCATTGCTATGGCAAGTAATGCCCATCTCTGCATTACTGAGTGCTGTTAACTCTTTGTCTTAATCACAAAATAAAGTCTGCAAAAGTAAACTACATTATAATAATCTTAGGGCTGCAGGAGACCAAACTGCATCTTAATCTAAAATGATGAATCATAACCACCTTAGAAAGTATTTAGATTGTGATGGATGTCTGATGAAACATCTCATAGAAAATACTGACGTCTTTCAAAACAGTGCAGTACTTATGTTTCCATTATCTCTACGAGGATAGATAGAGAGACCTTTTTAAACCAGAAAGTGAACACTTAGGATGATGGGCTCTCAGAAGGACACAGGATTCCAGTGAGCTAGTTAGCAGCAGCAGCAATCTTACCTGGTGAGGATTTTAGGAATCTGCAAAAATTCAGACACATCAGGTTTAGTAAAACAAAGTATTTATTTTGTTAATTGAGCAACACTCAAAAAACACTGAAGTCTGAAAATCTGAAAATAAACGTAAGTTTATTTGACATTTGGCCAAGAAGAGATGTGGAAGTCTAACATGAGATAGAGAACAAGCAGTTCAAAACTGACTCTCATGATAAAGAGAGCTGTCTTAAAAAAAAAAAAAAAAAAAAAAAAAAAAAAAAAAAAAAAAAAAAAAAAAAAAAAAAAAAAAAAAAAAAAAAAACCAGAAAACTGATAGTCTTCCAGCTGCTTTCATTGTTATTTCCTCTCCAGGAATTTCTTTTTAGTTCTTGGAATCACTAGGGAACTACAAACTTGAATATCAAAAGAACAAAGAGGTATATATAGGGAGAAGGTCAGCCATGTGATAGGACTTCATCTTTGTAGATCCTTCTTCCCTTCAGTCTCTGGAATTCAGATGTCTTAAATCTGTGGTCCAAATATATTTTTGAGAACTGTTTGCAATTAGATGAGTATTTCTCTGTTACTGCTACAAAAATAAATATTCCATGTTACATATTAAAAGAATATTGCCCTTCAGCCAGGGACACAATTATTTCACTTAATATGACATGAATTTGGCTTTGTCTCTTTTTCAGAACTATTTTACTTGAAAGCATGTTCTTTTGATTATAAATTTATTCAGCTGTTTGTTACTTAGAAAAGTCATGGATTTTATTAAGCTTTTTAAATTTAAGCAAAATTAATTCAATAAGGCAGAGCAAATCTGCGAAGAAAGGTGTTTTTAAAAAATTTTTGCTAGTGGATCACTGGTAGTTACAGGCAAGCCATGGCCAGCCTTGAGTCCAACCAGCCCAATGTGGAACTGAGTCCAGGGCAGCACTGGAGAGCACTATGACAATAATTCAAGAATAAGAGCTCAATGTGCAGAGCATGGGCACAAGGAAGCAGGAGAAGTGTTCCTACAGCTCAAGCACTTGGTGTGTTTTGGGGTTACTTGGGCTTCTGCAAGGGATTCTCCCTCAGCCTTGTGCAGGTGGGCGTGGAGGAAGGAGGACACAATGGCTGTGCCTGTCCCCAGCAGCTGCAGGGTGGGAGCTAATTCCTCACTGCACTGTGCTGTGGGGAACTGACTCCCCTGCTGTGGCAAAGGGCTGCAGTAAAGGGAGCACTTTGCTCTGGGAGACAGTCAAGAACCAAACTTCCTGCTGCTTTTTCTATTTCTTCTTCCTGTGCCTAGTTGAGCTGTATGATTTTGTTTTTATGGATTCACATTTACAAAACCCTTGTTGCAGTCTTCTCACCAGGTCATAATAAACCCTGAGATAACTCTCCTTTTAAATACAAATTACTTTGTTTTTCTTAAAGCCAGGGCATTAAAAGTCTTATCACAGAAAAAGAAAATATTTGTAGGCTCAGAAGAGGCTTCACCAGGGTGCCTCGCTCCCATCAGTTTGTTTGGAGAATTAGTAATATGTTTTCCCCTAGATGCATGCACATAAAATCTTAAAAGTCTTCAATTTCTCAGAGAAGATTAAGTATTTAGATTGTAGTGCTAATTTTAAAATTTATGTTCTAAATTATCAGTCAGTGATGCCAAGTGATCTACAAGGAAGTTTTAATTATATTCAGGGAGAAGCTAAATGTTTGTGTTCCTCCACCTTTTGTTACAAGAGGTATTTGTTTCTTTTACAAGTTTGAATAATCCTTAGATCCAAACCCACACAGTATTAACAGCTCCTCTGTTAAGCCTGATGCTCGGGCTTTGTCCTGAAATTGGAGCAATGCCAAAAGCAGAAATGTTTTTAAAACCTGCTGTTACGCAAGGCAAATTCTTACCAATACAGAAAATTTCTGTCTTGGTGTGTATAACAGCTTTGTCCTCAGGAGGCATGGATTCAAGTGGATGTGTTTCTGGCATATGTAGGAGTGGGTACTGTAGAGATTTACAAAGATGGACATTTATGAGACTAAAAACACTCTGTTCTTCCAAGCTTGTTAAAATGAAACAGATCTGAATCCTATACAAAAGAAATGTACAAAATAATTTTATCACTTCCTTGTTTTTCCTCAGTCTAAACATATCTTTAAACACGAATAAATTGCTGTTAAATAAGAGCAAGTGCAGCAAAATAGTCTCATTCACTTATTTTTTCATATTCTAGTGAAACAAATATAGGTCTACAAAATAATAAAAGAATGTCCTTATATTTCAGCTAAAATATCTGAAAATATATAATGTAGTTAAAGGCATAGCAATGAAGCTTTTCTCTCTTAGTCTGTAAGGTACTTGAGTATTAAATGAAACTGGAACTTGAACGAGTTAAACTCATACAGCTAAAAGCAAATCCCAAAAAGTAGTCTGTAATTCCCTTTGCCTCCAACAAGAAATTGGCCTGTGTCTGCAAATCTCCTCATTTGGCAGCTACACCTAATACAGTTTAAACTCTCACTGGCATCAGCAAAATTACCTGATTAGGGATGCAGGATTGGATCTAAGATAATAGCATATTAAAAATCCACTATGGATTCAAAAGCTACTAATGGAAATTAAATCCCTGAGAATATAAAACATTCCAAGCAGTTGAACAGTTTCCATTGTACATACTCAGAATGCTAAACAATAGCAGCTATTGCATGTGTGACCATCAGGAAACACAGCTGTGCTTCTTTGTGTTACAATTAATTACTTCCGTTGTATATAAAATTGAAAGTATTGGTACTCTGGGGCGGAAAAAGGATATCCTGATACACTGCTCCTATTTCCTTACCACGGCCTATTACTGAATGTTTCACCATTAATTCACTTACAATGAATTACCCTGCAAGGAATAAAGGAAGGGTAGATTGGGTGGTTAATTGTTATGCTAAAAGCTACTTTTTCTTTGGATTTTTGCTCACTTTTAAGTAGTTGCACTTAATAATGAAGGTCTAAAATAAACATTTACTTAACTATCTTTTGACTTAAAATTATTCTGTTAATATTTTGTAAGTTACAAGATTAGAGAAAGCACAATTTTTTCTCACTGTCCTTTAAAGAACTGAACAAAGTCATCTCAACTGAAGTATTTGTGGCCAGGTTCTCTGAAGCTGGCACACAGAGATGTAATTTATACCTTTCTGTGCCAGTGAATTTCCCTAAGCTGGAAGGGAATGAGGATTCTTACCCAGAGTTAGGGAGGAGTAGTAACAGCCCTCTGTTATGTTTCTTTTTTTTTTTTTTTTTTTTGTTGGGAGAATTGCATAGGAGCAAGAACTGTTTGAGGTTGTACTAAATAGGCAAATATGGACCCTAAGGATATACACTACCCCCAAACTTTAATATCTACTTTTTAATAACACTGACTCTTTCTTTTTAGAGAACTTCTAAACAGAAAGCAGCTTCTGTGACTGTTTAGGAAGTCAATGAAGTCTCCAACAACCACGTAAGTCTATAAAAGGGGGATAATGTGTTCTGTATTTCTCTCTGAGAATTTAATCTCTCAGGATATGTCTCCTGTCCTAGAAGTCTGACAGTCTGTCACCTTTCAGCACCAGACTGTTTCCAATCCACTATGGGATGTCTAATACAAAGCTGAGTAAGTTACATGTGGAAAATGTGGAGTCCTTCAACGTGAGAGTAAGTACATTTTGCCAAAAGAGCTGAAACCTTTTCAAGTTTGAATTCAGACTGGTATCACAATGCAGTAACAGAAGAATGGCAGCTCAGAAGAGCTCCCATTCCAGAAACTGCTTTACATAATAAAAATGTCAGAAAATCACCATCCACAAAACAGCCCTGGTGTCCCTTTGCTGCGCAGCTGGCACTGGGAATACAATCTCAAAGGCAAACTGTGCTCTGCCCTTATTTTATAACCACACAGTTTAGATTCAGGTATGCTCTGTCTGAGGCCACAGAACCAGAATCCCTGACTAGCACTTCGGATTTCTTGCAAGGACTTTTTGGCCAGAAGTAGATGCTGTGTCGTGTACATGCAATAAAGCAGAAACTTTCAATTAGTGTCATCTATATTGTGTATCCACAATAAATCTCAGGAAGTCTGGCATTTGCAGGATGCAGTGGGCTGAATACACTCACATGAGCGGCACAGCCCACTCTGTCACCTTTTACCCCACAGCTTACAGGCCTAAGTACAGAACAGGAACTCTGGTCAGGCTTCTGCATGTGCATTCATCACAGGGAAATTTACAATATCCTTGGAATCACTACAGGGAAAAACTTGCAGGAAAAATATCTGTCAAGGAATGTGCAAGGGACAGCAGAAGAATATTTTGTTGTGAAAGAGTAATACTTAGTCTTTGTTTATAATGCACAAATTAAAATTTTATTATTCCTGGAATTCTATTTTTTATATGAAGCCAGATTTTTGGAAAGTGTGCCCTTTTTTTCTGCTCTCACATCTCCTGTGTTATCAGAATTGTGGAGTTGCTATTTCATAAAGCACAAATACCTGACAGATAACAAAACCCAGGTGTTGAGGTGCACTCAGATTCGTGCATTATTCTTAAGCTACATATAGTAAATGGACTATATGACAACAATTTAGGCTCAAATAGTGCAGGTATGAAACACATCCACTTAAAGGAAATCAGAATCTCAGTTCTGAATGTTTTGATCCACATATATGTCCCATACATGCATATAGGAATTGACTGCTTGCATTAGTCAACATGAAGATTTTTTTAAATGAAACTAAACCTCGATCCCAGCATTATTTTCCTGTCTACATATGATTACATCTTAAAATAATTTAAACACTAAATCATTATTTTGTTTTGAAACGAGATCTTCAGTAAAGGCTATAGATATTTATTAAACCTCCTAAAAATCCAAAACGTCCTTTTTAATACACCATGAGAATGAAACAATATGGAACAGCAAGTTTTCCAGCTTTAGTGCAGCAAGCAGCATTCATTCCATAAGCACTGGAGGAATCATCACCTTCATTCAATTCAAGGTTGCATTTTATCTATATCTTCTAATTAAAAGAAAAATACATCTAACTCGTTTTCAGTAACACTATGCACAGTAAAACCAAGTAGAAGCAGAAGAATTTCGTAACATCTTTGTCGTTAATCAAAATAATCCGATTTCTAAAGTAGTAAGATTAGAAAACACTTTTGTAGTAGAGGCAGATTTATTAATGATACTCTATGCATACTAATTTATTATTCCCAAACAGTTATAATCTGGAAACTTTTAAAGGAAAAATGTTTTATTCAAAAGTTTTGCTTTGCTAAAAAAATCCTTCTTGTCCTTATTACAGAGAAAATTCTTGTGACTCAGCCTGACAATCCTTATTAGTACAACACACGTTTGTTACTGTTTTCTTTTGATGTAATCTTCCTAAGAGGAGGAGGAACTGTATTTTAACAGCTATCCAAGGGCATATTTCATAGGCACACAGCGCAGAATTTATGCCTGAATATAGTCTGAATCTCATCCATAACTCTGATTTGCCGGGAGAACAAAGCATTTCATTGTGTATTCAATAATGGTTTCAGCAATCCTATTCACACATTCCTTCCTTTCTTAATCAACAGAAACTGGCTGAATTCAAGATGTGTGATTGGGGTGGGAGGGGGAAACAATGCCAAAGCCTACACTTTTGAAACCACCATTTTCTTCAGAGCAATAATCTCTCCTTTAAGAATCTCTATTAAGAATCCCTTACTGCAACACTTGTCAAGCTAGTTTGCACCATGTCCTTTCCTAATGAACTTTGCTCTATTCACTTTTTCCACCCGGTCAGCTGGCATGCTGCTCTGCTTATGCCTCTATTGCTCCAGTTCCAACAACTGAACTCTCCAGGGATCACAGTGCACAGTTTAGGAAGCACTGTCTTGTGCAAAGGTTAAAGGTCAGAACAGACAATCTAAAAAACAGCAATTTTGATCTGACAAAATACTGTGTACATCTGGGCATTCTTTTCAATTGTGTTTCCTTATGCACATTGTAAACAGAAACCAGGGCTGGAAAATAAAATGAAAAGTGCACAAAGTTGTGATTCCTGACGCTGTACTTGGTAAAGGCATCTAAATCCAAGTCTGTTCATTTATCATCTAACTTCTTTTATTAAACATAATATACTTAGTTGTATCTCTAAAATGCCTAAATTTCTGAGGGGTGTGCACCAGGAATGCACAAAATGGCTGTTTTTGTAAAACACACTGTTATATGAGGTCATCCTGTAATTTATACATATTTCTTTGCACTAGAGCTCAATGAGGGTGTTTAAAATATTTTGTGTATTTTAAATAACCTTTGCTAAGAAATAGTAGAACACCTACCTGAACTTATGCAGTCAAACTGTGTTTGCAGATGCATCGATGTAACTGAAGACAGAATTTACCCACTCCTTACAAAGTTACTATAAACAGTATTTGTTGACACAATAAGGTCTGGGACTATACAGGTCTTGCTAAGTTACAACATGTACTGTTAGCAGACTGCATCTTTTAAGCATGCTAATATTTGTTTAAAACGGCATTGGTCAATAAAATATTCAAGACTGATATACAATAAAGTTGAAATCAATCCTTTTAATTTTTATTTTCAGGTCTGAAGTAGAGAGTACAAGCTTTTGTATGCTTTCTTACTGATATTATATGTCTGAAAGCTGTCAGTTGTTCACATGGCATATTAATAAATATACCCAAGTCATAAAGCTTTAACTGTTTTTGCACATTGCTTTTATTACTAGATGGTTTTATTCATGTTGGCACAGATAATCCATGCAAGGTAATTACTCACATCCCATAAACCACTAGACATTCTGTTCTGAAATAACTAGGAACTTAGGAAAAAGTATCTATCTAAAAGCAAGGGCACTTGTGGCATCAAGTCAACATGTCAAAATATTATAAAACCTAGACTCCTAATATATGATCACTGCAGGCAATAAATCACTCAGTTTCAAATTCTGATGCTTATAAATACTAAACAAATTAATATCCACTACCAGGAGACAAGTATTGCAAACAAACATTAGTGTACCCAGCATTAGACACTAATGAATGTGTTCAGTGCTGTGGACATTCACATTATTAAACATAAATACAAGTAATCTTCAGCAAAAACATTTCACCCAAAGTACTGACCACTGAAGGACCAATGGAAAAATATTTTTCCTTGTTTTGAATTGATTTTAGAATTGTGTAATGTGTGAACCCAATATAGTAAAAACTAATGAATAGAAGTCCTAAGATTGTTTTTTTGTCCAGATAATGAAAGTAGCCTTCTTTGGAAACATTTAATTTTGCCCTGTTCTGCAAAAAGAACACCAAAAGAGAGAAAAATATTAAAAAACTTTTGAACCCTTTGACTGAAAAATGATTGAACACTTTTTACTTAGACAAAAGATTGATCTTTTAAATTGATCATTCAGAGGTACAGTATCTTTGTTTTATTGGGTAAAACCTCACATTAATTAGAATGAAAAGAAATATTCAGAAGAACTTAGGACTTATCCCAGGCATCTCTTACAAGACATAAAACATAATCAAGTACACATTATTCATCTTGCATATTTTTGTACAACATTATTTTCACTGATAGTTAAGAGGCCGTAATTTGAAT
Organism: Buphagus erythrorhynchus; assembly: GCA_013400855.1. NCBI lineage: Eukaryota > Metazoa > Chordata > Aves > Passeriformes > Sturnidae > Buphagus > Buphagus erythrorhynchus. The sequence goes on along the minus strand of VZTT01025476.1, from coordinate 58,002 downwards.
TTTAGATATATATTATTATATATAAGCATTTTACCCTCTCCATATCACAAAGATGACATAGCAGAAGAGTATCAGCAGTTATGTGGTATTCTACCTCCGTGAAAGTTAAAATGCTACATTATTATTCACAAATTTCTGGTTCAGATATGTGCAAAAATTATATCCTAATATAGATATCAAGGGTGGGTACGTGGATTCCCTATTTTTGGACCACATTATGAAGCAGCACAAGTCATAACAGGAACTTTTTATTACAAGATAATCCTCAGGGTATCTCTGTTCTTCACTCAGAGATATCACTGTACCTCATATAGTGATATGTAAACTAGCTTTAATCTCACTTGCTCAGACACCAGCTGGAGTCAGGGCCTGTGCTACAGTGCAGGTTCTCTGCCCAAGGACAATTTCAGGACTCTCTCAAGCCAGTACAGCTCCCACTGAAGTCTGTGCTGCTGCACTTTCACTGCTGCCACCCTGCAAGCCAGCTCAGCTCTGCTTACATACACTGCCTTCCCTTTCCTGCAGTCCAGACTTCAGCGTTACCAGATTGTGTCCTTGCTCCCCCCTTCTGTACGTATTCAAACCCTCTCTCTGGGCTATTGTGAGCCACTTGTACCCTAATTTCTTCCTTGGAGCCCTCTCGCTGACTGTACCGAGTCACCCCGGCTGCCCAGCCCGGCCCCTGTCCCCCGCAGCTCTCTGACACGCCATCCTGGTGGAACTGGCCTTGCTCGGCTATTCCTCCCTCCAACCCCAGCCCCAGGACGGGCTTCCAGCATCCTCAGTGTCCCATCCTTCCCCACTGAGCCAGAGGCCAGCAGAGCCCCTGCACTGTGGCTGCCTCAGGTGCTGTCCCTTCTGTGACCGCCCCCTGCCCACCCCGAAGCCCATGTCACACACCTCCCCCCATGCCAGGCTGACCTGGGCCACTTCAGCGCCAGCCTGGGCTACCCAGGGACCTTGAGGACGTGCAGCCCCAGCCACGCTGCCTGCCAGCAGCTTTGCACAGACTGTGCTCCCTAAGCTGCAGCCCCACATCGCTGGCCAGATCCTCAGATGATTTATCCTTCATGCTGCCAGTGAAAAGGAAGCTTAAAGGGACATTGAGGGGAAGGTGGAGGGGAGAATGAGACACACACACACATAAACACATGCAGATTAGAGCTGAAAGACCTTATGGAATTCTCCTGAGGAACCCAGCACAAGCCCTTCCCATGGAGCCTGACCCCCTATTCTGATGTTGCAGTCAGAGATTAGTCCCAGTCAGTGGCCAACACTGACACAAATCTGCCTAAAAAATACCTTCAATGCAGTCTCAGTATAGATTATGCTGATGTGAATTCTCTCAAATAACAGTTAATAACAAACAGCATTTTGTTGAATGGCATTGAAAAATGAAATGTAGAATTTTCTCACTTTTGTGAATATGTGTTTAATGAAGCCAGATAAGAGTGGAAGAAAATATTTAACTTCCATAATTACAATTTATTCCTCTGGAGAATATTATGAGCCAGATCTTTGGATTTTGTAATCTATGGGACCATTTTCACACCAGCCCAGCACCGACTGAAAACAGAAAATTTGCTTGCTTACATAAAAAAAAAAAAACAAACCAACAACCAGAAAACAACAACAACAAAAAAAACCCACTTTGCATATAACGTACTAGTGTTTTAGAATAATTCATGCATACAAAAATCTGACCCTGTAGCAACTCAGATCAGATCACTGCTAAGATCAGTGAAAACTAAGATACCTACTGAATAAATACAGGTCATACATGTCAAAACTGCCACAGGCAGTTCAGGTTGTTATTTTTGTCCAAGATGCAGACTGCCTGCAGCTAACTTAATTTTTATATTAGAACTCCAAATTTCATTTATTCTTCCCCCAAGCTTTGAATAGTTTTTCATCCCTTAAAAGACACACAAATGAAATGGGCATTACCCATGGGAGGGACAAGACAGACAATGTAATGTAATGTTATGTAATTTTTTGCTACACAAGGTAAAATAGGTGCAGATGGCACCAGCATGTGGCCCACAGAAAGCATCCTCAGCCTCAGAAGTACTAATTCAAAACTGTCAGTACTGCAAGCTGTCAACACACACATCATAATTCTCACTTAAATGAGTTAATAAAGCTTGAATGGTGATCAGACTTTCCATCTCAACTCCATCAGACAGAACTGCTGTCTCCAATATAAAAGTCATTGATATTCAAAAATTCAAAAGTATTATCAGTGCTACAAGTATTGCTTATTTGAAAAAAAGAGTTTTATAAATAACTGTTTGGATAACTTGAAAGTTGTTCTCAAACTATTAGGATAGATTCCTGTATAGCTATTAGAAAAGATGACTGTATGTTTATCCTAATTGTTGGAACATAGCTACTGTTTTCCAACAGCAAATACTGCTACAATTCATGATGTGTTGCATTTAAACTAAGGAAAGGAATAAAGAGCATGTGCCTGCTGCCTTATGAATTTTCGATCAACATTCATTCACTATAGGAAAATAAATGCCTTTTTCCTAATTATGTGGGATAGAGTAGGGAACTTCTGCAAGCTATTTCCCACAACCTAGCTGTGCTAGATGGATGTGTTTCTTCTGTGTTCACCAGTGTGAAGGTCCAGATGTAGGTTCCTACCTCTCTCTGTATCAGTGGGAGTTAGAAACCAAAGCAAGATTGAATATATTTTTTTTTTCCCCACAGGAGAAAAGGAAAACTGGTTTTGAATTAAAAGCCAGCCTTTCCAGCCAGCTCTATTCCATTCAGTGTAAGAGCAATTCGGAGAAAGCCAGTTGTCCTTTTCCATCACGATTTGAAAGTGAATTATCTACTGTGCACAGAAAGGCCAAGTGCACTAGCAAGGCTGACCCAACCATTTTATTTTCAAACTGTTATGGATTGTCACCTAGGCTTCCCAGCTACATATGGATTCAAGGCAGACTTGTTATTTGGAAAGAATCTAAAATATCTGATGCTATGAGGTAGCATCACATCACAATGGAATAGCACTCACTTTTCCTAGAGGAAGCCCTAATCTATTTATTTCCCCTTGAAAGCTACAGCCTTTGGTTCTACAGATGACTGTACATATGGCACTTACTCATTCTTGCTGTGAAAGAAAATGACTTAATATAGAAGTATTTTTCCAGTTGTTTTTAAACACCAGTGTGTGGTCTAAGCAGTAAAACTGCTGTGGGTAGTTAACTTGAAACTATATTTGCACATTACTTTTTATATTAAGGTTTTTAGTTAATTTTGATATTTCCCTCAGCTGTTGCTCAAATAATGGACTAGTTCATTAGTTCATTTGGTTTTGACTATTCATTCAGCAGGTTTTTGTATGAACTTTGCAAAGAGCACGTTCTGCATTTATGAAAGAGATAAAGTTAAACTTGAAAAGTACCAACTTCTAGCTTTTACCGAGAGAAATGCTAGCCATGGTTATCAACTTTATGATTGCCCAGTTAGTCATCTGTTTTACCCCAGCATTACTGACTACCAACTCTTCTTTTAAACATTGATGGCATGGGCATGCTTCTTGCACAGTGGCTTGTCCTTCTTGGAGTAGAATGGCTGACCTTCCAAATTCACATGGCATACCTAGAATTAATAATAAATGCGATCAGGAATAATTAAGGAAAAAGAAAAGGGAGAAAGATATGACTATCAGTTTCAACTGTATTGCTCTTCTGCCCATGCATTTCTTTGGTAGTCTTTAGGAGTCATGTAGGAGTCATGTATTGATTTGCTGTTGATTTAACCCATTGAAATAAATAAAGTTAAATCCTTAAAAAGACCCCCACTGTGAGAATTGCATATTTACAACATATAACAAAACTATCATTTCCACAGAAAACGAGTAGCTAAGGCAAATGAACAAGCAAAAAGAACATGAAATATTCAAAGAAAGTGTCTTTATAAGTGATCAATATCTATAAGTGATTAAGAGCTGTTAGCTTGTGAAGGAAACTCAGTGTTCCTTTCTATGTTAGAATTTCCAAAAGACTTCAGTTTTCACAAGACACTTTTTTGCAAAGCTAGTTTAGCTTCAGATATTTACAAACATTTCTAAACTTTCAACTATTCTACCTAAATTTTAGACTTAAACAAACATTAGAAATTGTCACTGTTGGTTTGGTGTGGCCAATATACTATTTCTAGGTAATTAGAGATTCTAGATATTATTACTTTAGGAAAAAATATCTTGCAGAGCTGCTCAGTGGTATTAGAACCAGATGAAAGTACTGTTTATCATACAGATTTTTCTGCTTTGCGTGCAGAGTGTGGGAATACGGCCACACTCTAGAGCTATGTGCACACCACAGATTGATGAGTTTGACCAACTTCTATGCTAATTACTATTCATGCTCTCTAAACAGACTTCTTTTTGCAAGTTTCAACAAGCATGCAGCATGGAAATATGAACTTCACTGCTTTGGAAGTAAGATTATGGTTATACTGTTCAGTATGGTGTTAATTTATTTTCAGTCTTGCTCTATCTTTATTTAGCAAACACTGGGAAGAATAAAAGCAATAGTGGTTTGTACTACTGTATGCACTATATAAAACTGGATGTTCTATTAGAAAACACTTATGATGGTGAAATTTCATAATTCTAGTAAAAGTTAAGGAGGAGAAGAAAAATTAATCCCATCCTTCTCCAAATGCAAGTAAAACATGAAATTTCATCCCTCTGCATCCTTAAGCATATGTTAGGACTGTTTTCAGGTTTTGTTATGTTACTACACAATTCAGGAGTATAAAGGAATAAGATAGTATTTAATGTAGAACCTACAGCACAAATGAAGCAGGTGTCATGCCAAGTGTGTCCAAGAGCTTCAATGAATTTATCTCCAGCTTCAACAGGATAATCACAGCCATGACATTTTGTGCTGAACAAAGCAATATAATCTAAAATAAAACAAAAAGCAAACTTAGAACAAACTCTTAACATAATCATATTAAGTCCAAGAGAAATAGAATGTTTCCAGACAATGAATGTTTCAATTGGTTTTGCTCAGTTTCCTACTACATTTACTGAAACACTCCTGCTGAAAATTGCTTCTTTTCTTTTATTATTTAAATATAAACTCAGTCCAGAATCACCCCTTAGCATGACATTTAGCATCACAAAGGTAGAAGTCATACAAAAAATCCATGGAATTTGAAGTTATGTTTCTCACATTACTTTCAAACTAGCTTTAATATATGTGGAATATATTCACAGGACAAATATGGTTGTACAAAAGAGTCGAATGACAAGGGAATGTTACAAGTTTCCATGCCTGGATTAATGTTCTTTTTGCATAGAGAACATTATGGAAACTCTACACTGGCTGATTAATACATCTTTATCAAGTGTGATTTGGAAAGGCTTGAGGTTGAAAAATATTAGTGGAAATTCCAGAGGTATATGAAATTAATGAGAGTTATTTGATGTTCTGACAAAACTTCAAATTTTAAAGGGTAGATACCCAGCCAGTCATGCTATATGGTTTTTGTTCTTCACTGAGAGCTACTCTGACTTGTAAAATTTGAATTGCATAACCACAAGGAAGGAATCTCCAGAGAGAAGTAGGCCAGGAGCTCACTGAATGCACAAGGGGAATACTGAGGGAACACCACTTAAATCTTAACCTCCTTCCTGACTATGTCAGGCAACTCATTTGCATGGCAAGTACCATTTTGGGAAAACATGGCCTTTTCCTTTCTCAGTTGACAAGAAGCAGTTTGTTGCAGCAGCCAGGAAGCAAAATCTGCTCTACTATGTGCTGCACATCTGTGTGGAGCTATCTCTCCATAAGTGTTGGTTGAACAATTCTAGGGTGAGGCAACAGCATCAGAGGTCACAGTTCCAGCGACTCAGAGGGATTGTGGGCAGCCCTAGAAGACTAATTTTATATTTCTGGTGAGCAGAATCTACCAAGGAGGGGAGTGGAACAGTGGAAAATGTGTATGGAAAGAGGTATGGTAATACATAAGTATTATACATAAGTATGATAATACATAAGGGAGAGAAGTGAGGGAAGGCATTGTGGACATTGAGGCAAAGACCAGCTCTCTGCCATTCTCTCATATAAACGGGAAAAATACAAAGACCCATACACTTGTATATGTGGAGAGTGGAAACAAAATCCATGCTGGATGGGTAATTGATATTATTTTGTTCATCAGTTGCTTTATTCTTACGTTGTTTCCATGAACATGAAGCACACAATTACTGTGCAGAACTGTCCAGACTGCCATACCTTTCTCACAGTAAGGTTCCCCGTCCTCCATGTGGAACAGGCTATTCCCAAATGGCTTCTTACAAGCAGCACAGACAAAGCAACTTGTGTGCCAAGTCTGTTTTAGGGCATGCATCACTTCCTGTAAAACAAACAAACAAACAAACAAACAAACAAAAATCTCCAGCAGAATAGCCAGCCCTGCAACTTCCTCCTGGAGAACAAACACATGGCAGAGATGCTCTAAATTCTTCCCTTCTGTATCAGCCAATTCCCCTCTTCAAAAGAAAGAATTATGACAGAAATTGGGCTCCTTTTGGAAAGAAAGAGGAAATAGGACTGCAAGCTTTCTAGAACAATGTATTTGCCAAAGTGAAACAACATGGTTCAGCCAGCAGTTTGTATCGACATGCCCAGTTGATGTTGCAAGAGAGATTCTGCATAAAGATTCTGATTATTTTCTCCTTTGTTTGGACACGACCAGTATGAACTCTTCAGTGCAAGAGTATGATTTGTTAAATAAATTTTAAAGAGTAATTTTCTAAGACCAAGAATAAGTGGTGTAAATATGCTATTTCAAAATAATCTAGATTATGTAGTAGTTTCTTTACGTTTCTTACAAGAACAATTCACAAACTAATGTAAAAATCTAAAAAAAAGAAAAAGAAAAGGAAATGTTCTTTTAACTTTTGTGATTAGTAAAAATGAGTCTGCATGTCTGTTCTTAGGCCATGTGTTTATGACAAAAAAACCCTAATTCTGTGCAAATTATGTTCTCATCTGAGTACATCTAGATTTTATCAGCTTCTTACTTCTGTCCAGTGTGGAGAAATCTCTATTACTGCTTCATTCTTTTGTCACACATTGTCTTCCAAGTCCAAAAGCTGCTGTACTGGGCTCTGATGCACAGTTACCTGCTAATTTGTCAATCTTACGTGTAGTCAGGATGATGTTTGACAGTGTATCTCTGTCCAACAGCCCAGATTTCAAAGGGCCAGCTGCATAACTGCTGTAAATTAACTTTGTTAACTTCAGTGAAACAGCGTTGATTTATACCAGCTGAGAATCTAGATCCTATTTTATGTTGCTTCCAATTATACACATAGATTCTGATTCTCTTTTAAAGATTGTTTTTAATGTCCACTGATTATGACAAAATGGATTGAAGTCCTCTTCCATGCTTTCAATCCAGTGAATAGACAAAATAGTCTAATTTAGATTTGCCATACATCTTATTAGAGAATCACCATTTGAGATTCATTAACTTCTATTACTGTTTGCAAAACAACTATTGCTGATAAATAGGTTTGGATCCATTTATGAACCTTAGTGAGGTAAGAAGCAAAAATAGCTTGAGAAATCTTATTAATATAAATAGAGGCAGCTGGCATCTTTGCTATTTTCCTGATGAAAATCCATAATGGGAAACTGATTTGTGCCAGCATTCATTAGGTAGGTTAAGTCAGCACTCTGCTATAAATTACTCCTTCTGCTGCAGTAGCAAACGAGACTTGGTTGGAGCCAGAGCTTCACCACTGATGTCTGATGCTGCCACCCCTAATTGGCAGTTGCAGAGAAGAGCACCTTCTAATGCTCTAAGTTGCATCTTCTAATGCCAACATTTAGACAGATGTCAAAAGGTGACAGCTAAGCAGTGAAAAACCAGTGGGGGTCTCCTTGCTTATTCATTGTGGTCATACATTCACTACAACTGCATGCATAAATACACTGCTAAAATTATCGATGGTATTCCAACGTCACCACCATCTAAGGTATGTGGAGAGCAAATTAAATTGTGCATTTACTTGTACATGAGTCCTTTAAGACAAAAGTGGCATGTATTTTTGGCTTTGTGGAATTCAGATCTTTGTATTTATTCTGTATTTTCTTAACTATATGAAGCCAGCAGAATTCCTCAACAGCTGTGCTGCTAACAGTGAGATGCAGCAAGAGCAATGGGCCTCTTCCCAATATCACTGATTTCTCTACTGAAATTTTGATTAAGTCCTGTGTAAGAAATAAAAATCCAGTTCATGTTTCTTACTATAAGGAAGAGAGAGATAAAAGTAACATAGTGTGCATCAGAAAGCAAAAAACTATCCAGAAAGTGTTACTTATTTTACACTCAGTGAGATGGTACCTGGATTACATATTCTGTCTATGAGCTCAATAAGGTATCGAAATATCCAAGACTTCAGATGGATAAAATTTATTGTAAAATAATATATTTCTCATTCTGAAATAATCAACCAGCTGGGAAATAAGTCTTAAAAGGACAAAATAATAAAACATCTACATTCACTGTTTACAATCTAAACGATTTTACTATTTCAGGGATCCACACAGTTGCAGAAAGGGTTAATCTTGTTCTCTTACCCCCATAATCTTAGTGTGGCATCTGGCACAGGTTGGTGCAAAGAACTGCTCATAGCAGCGCTCACAGTACACACTGTTCTGCTCCTCCACAAAGCACATATCGGCCAGAGACGTCTTGCAGTAAGCACAATTGAATTCTTCTGGGTGCCAAGAGCGACCCATGGCTACCAGGAAAGGACCTCTGGAAACAATTGTAATTGTCTTATTTGTATTGCAAAAAAAAAAAAGTTTGAATGACCCTGATTGCAAACCCAGTTTGTCAGACAGCATGTACACGTGTAAGAAGCTACTTGAACCATGAGGTGCACATTAAAATAACATTCAGAAACCTGAATAGAAGTAGTCTTTTCCAAGACCATTACTTAAAACACACTGGTAAAAACATTTCATTATTTTTTGGTCTCATACATTGCATTTACAGACAACTGTTGGAAAAATCAATTGTTTTCATATTTGCATAGCTGTAAGTGGTCTACGTAAGCAGATGCAAAGACAAGAGGAAAAGGCCAAAGGCAACAGAAGATAATGCTACTATTTGAAAGCATGAAATATCAAATTTCCATCCTTACACACCCATACCTCACAACAGCTCCTAAAGTCTCCTACCTTCTTTCCATCTGAGAGCACTGCATGCAGCCACCTAGAAATGTCATTCTATCAGGTGACAACTTACTGTTTCATTATGTGGAAGCCACATTGAATTAATTTTGGTGATTGACTCTGGTGATTGTAGTTAGATATAGTGATTATTACCGGAATATTTCCATTCCAGAATATATAAAGGACAATACTCAGAAGTTCTATATCACCAAACTAGCTCCTTTTAGTGGAGAAGACTGTCATTAAACATGGATTACTTAAAGTTGGATAGCAGTGCACAGGCTAACAGTAGGCACTGGTCCAGCAGAATGAATTGGGAGAGAAGGGAGAGGCATGCTATGAATCACTGCTAATAGAGTGTAGGCATTATCTTTCTCCAGACACAAAAGCAACAATTACATTTGGCTGCTGTTCCAAAATTATGCCTTGTTCCTCTTCTCTCCACAATCCCCCCCTCTGCCCCCAGCCCCCTAACTCTCCCAATGAAGTTACATGAACCTCCTTCAAGGGGTTACCTTAGGTCCAGAAACCTGTTTAAAATCAAGCAAGGATTTGCTGCAACATCCAAGAGGCAAACAATTAGCATGTATAACTTTGCAGTGATAAAAAGTGAACCACATAACAACAAAATGAGCTCTGGAAATGTTAAATTAATGAAGCAGACAACAGACATCCCTGCTGGGTAATTTAACAGAGTCTTAGGCTCTGGAACTGTATATTAATGCACAATAACCAGTCTCTCTGATACTTTCTTTTCTGCTTCATCCCTCTTCAAAGGCCCATCATCTTACCGAATGATGCTGTTACAGTGCCCACAGAGAGGAGTTCGGCTGCTGGCTGGAAAACGCTCCGCCCTCTGAACTGTTCCCCGGGCTAATGCGGGCGGCTGGGAAGAAGTTGGGACTGGAGATGGGTAAGCAGGAGTCGTGGCAGGAGATATCACTGGAGCACCCCTTGGCAGGATGTGCTTTGTGACAGTGGTGGTGGATTTTCCAGGTGCAAATTTCTGGGAAAAGGAGTCATCTGTTACCCAGGGAGGGCGACTCGCAGGCTCCGTGCTGGCAGGGGTGTAGGAAGGAACTGGTGCTGGCGCTGTTTTAAGTATCCCAAAAGAAACCAAGAAGGATTTTAAAGTCTTTTTCTTCTACTGGCAATACAGCAACACTTACCAAAGCGTACTCCACAACACACATACAATAAAACTTTTAGGTGATAGTTAATGATGGCCTGTCCCATTGTTGCTCATTCATTCTGGGCTGAAGCCAAGGGTATCAGCACAGTCACTAACTTTTAATACACATGCATTACAGAAATCATTGCCTACTGGCTTTTACAGATTTTATGGAGACCATTGTCAAGATCACTCTTCATTTTCTAGAATGGATATTGCAATTCTGTGATAATTTCAAAGACTGCCATATACTTGGTTTAAGACAGGTTAAAAA
>VZTT01025476.1:25668-42489 GCA_013400855.1 Buphagus erythrorhynchus | reverse complement strand
TTATTTTCCCCTCTGTTTGTTCCACATTTTAACTCTGAAGCAGAATACAAATACAACATAATCCTCAATCTTCAGATAATCTGAGACAAAACTAGCAACATTTAGTCCCACCTGTATACTTTCTGATATGTCTATGTGCAAAATGTGTGCTTTCTACATTTTCTTTTTCCAAAAGAAATGTGTGAACATTTTTTTTTAATCTTTTCAGTACTTTGAAGGCCGCTTACCTGGCTGGTAGACGGAGGGCTTTATGCTGGCAGTAGTAACAACTCTCATTTTTGAAGCAGCAGAAGGAGCAGGACTTTCACTGTAGCTTCCAGAAACTGGCATTGGTGTATATGACTGGGTTGTGTTTCTAAAAGCAAAATGTAAGTGTGAACAATTTTATAAGCAGCAGAAGTTACTGATCATGAAGTAACAGATCTGGAAGCATCCAGAGCACTCCAAGAGGAACTGTCTGTGAGAACTATAGAGAGAATGCTGGGAGATTCATCAGTCCTAATCATAGCTAAGGAAGGCTTGGACAATTCTTTGGAAAGAAAAATTAGTCAAAAAAGGATTTTAAGTAATGGCAAGTTTGCTGTTGTTGTCACAACAACAAAAGAAAATAGCTTGCTGATGGAATATGACAAATTTGAAACTCTTAGTTTAACAAGGGATCAGACTTCACAAAGCTGCATACAAAGTTTGTGTTCTCTGTTCCTCTGCAAACAAAAAGGCCTGGTCTTATCTAAGATAAATCAATGAGGGATATCTGGACTTTAAAATATACTTGCTCAGCACAATTACAACTATTACAAATGATATTTAGTATTTATATACTGTTATACATTTTTCAAAAATATTGAGGCAACCTTTAAAATTTTTTTCTGAAACTAACTCTTTTCCTTATTTAGACTGACACCAAAGTTTACATTAAATTTCCTGATGTTCAGATTCATCCTTCTGAGAAAAACCATATGATATGAAATATTATGATGCACTTTCTTGCGGTCCTGGAATAAAAACATTTTCTCAGGTTTCCAAACATCAGTAAAAACCAGTTTTTCTCTATTTTATGGCTTAGATGGTGATTCTCAGTTTGATTACGGTAACAGATTAAAAATATGCCTCTTCTATCTGCTGGTTACTTGGGATGATTCTGTTTGTAGTGCCTCTGCTTCACAGACTGCTAAAAGAGCATCACAGTCAAAGCAAGCAAGAGAGAATAAAGAAGTACAAGGGAAGCAACAGATAAAGGAAGGGAAGCAACAGATAACAAAATGTGTGCAGTAAGAAAAACCTATTCACTACAGAACATCCTTCTTACTCATGCTGAAAACATAGTTTTGCTCCTTTTTTTCCCCTTCAGTGTCACTCTCCCTAGGAACTAGATCCCTATCTATTTGTGCTGACAATTAAGGAGTTATTTCCACAATGGGTTTGTCTATAGGAAAACATTTGCCAGCATATGAAAAGAAGCATCCAGCTTTCCTAGACTATTGGTCCATCTTGACTTTACTTTCTTTAACAGTGGAAGCAGAAGCCANATGCAAAAACAAAAAAAAATTGCCTCTTCTACAGAAAATGAGGGGAGAAAAGAACACAAATGAGAACCAAATAAACCTGTCCTCAATGTAGCTTTTTGCTGCTCTGACATTGTTTCTACTATAGATCTAGTTTGCATAGCATTGCTGCCTCAGGCTAATTTATTTTGTCTATTTAGCACGACCTAGAAACTTAGCAATTGCTACAATAGCTATAGCTAATTATTTCTGTATCTAGTCTAGGGCTTAGGCCTGGATTTGGGTCCACTATACCATGAGTGAACACGACTCTCCAAGATAAACTGTTTTAGTGGGTTTGTGTTCACTGTAAATTCTGTTGTGAACCGTGCTGTGATTTTGTAACTGCCAAAGCTGTTCTAAGCACTGTAAAACTTTCTGTTTTCCATTCTTGCCATCTGTTTCCTGATGATACCTCCTGTGTGGTGTCTAAGCAGGCACTGTGCTTGGGATCACTGGACAGAGGCCATTGCTTCTACCACAGCACGGGGGCATGGACACTGTGGGCACACTGGCTTCACCCACAGCTTTCAAAATGCCATTGGCTAAACACACCATCTTGACTTCAAGACTTGTCCTTGTTTTAAAATCTGCTACTCAGGGTAAACTAGACAGCTCAGTGCCCAATATTTACAATGTGGGTTAAAAGATTTTAAAATGATGTGTTGCACAGCCTTAATCTGAAAATGTCATCCAGTCAGGAAAGTCTACTCCCAGGTGCACAGGTCCAATGGTTAGAAAGACTCATTTGAACCTCTCCTAATGCACAAAATAAATAAGTTCTGAACCAGATTAGTAATACTTAGAGGGTCATGAAGAAAAATGGTTACTCAAACTTCAAGTGTTTCCCAAATGTAATAGCATAGTAAAACCATACCACAGATTTCCTTGTGTTCAGGGAAATGAAGCTGAAAAAAAACCCAAAACAACACCTGCCCACACACACACACATTCATAGTACCAAAATGACAGCAAAATTAAAAGAAGTACTGAACCCTTTCAACCCTTTTACATGTGTATGATGCACATTAAATACAGTAAGAAAGATAAGAAGGCTTGTCAAAGAAAAATAAAGTGTTATACTACATCATTAAGGGTTTAGTGAAATAAAAGATTTATCAGAATTTCTGCTGAAGAAAAGGAAATGGCATGTGATTAAAAGAACAAAAAAAAAAAAATACAAGAAAGAAAGAAGGAAATTAGGAAAGAATAAAAAGATGTTGTAAGGACCAAAGATGCTTTAATGGATCAAGAAGCACTGGCATCTCAAAAAGCAGTGAAAGCAACCTTATTGAATTTATCTGTAGCAGTCAATGGCATGTGACAGGCAGCAAATTAAATACCGGCTCTGAAAACGATTAGTTGTCAGAAAAACAAAGAGTAAATATTTCTAAGCAGATCATTTTTATGTTAACGCTTCACTAGATGACTACTAGTAGCAATAAACTAGTTTGTTAAGTGCTTTTAAGGTAGAATAGCTGCACAAAACATTTTTATACCTCTGCTTTGACTGGTAGCTGATGGAGGTGGAAGAATGCCGGTTGAAACTAAAATGAGACAAAAGTGGTATTTGAAAAAGATATACACAAAAGATTGGGATATCTTGCTCTACCATGAATTTCCTATGAGTAAGAAGTGCTCTTAAATGCTAAAGTAAACAACATGTACATATTTATGATCATATAAGATAAGTATTACATTACATTTTGTTTTCTTATTTAAGCTGGGAATCACAGTGAAACCTGAAGAGTGTTAACATAAGTCAATGAGCTGAGTATATTTTTCCATAAGTCACTCTCATCTGATCTTGTTATTTGAATGTGGAACTCCAGTTATTTTTATTAGCACAAAAAAATAAACACGAGGGATTTTTCTCAGTGTCATAAGTTTACATTGCATCAAATCTGAAAAGCAAACCTTGAATGAACCAAAGGCCAAAGATCAGGGAAGTGCCCCAGCTTGTGAGGCAGCTTGGACCACCCCACAGAAAGGACAGCCTGGCATAAATGAAGCAAAAGCACCTACCCACCATGTTCAACTTTTGCCTTGCAGAATCTTTCTACTGCTACAGTCTTAGGTAGACAGGTAGATTTTTTTTTTTTTACTTGGGGAAACAGCATAATTTCAGAACATAAATGAATCACTTATGCAAATACAGGAAGTACTTGAAAGCCTACACAATGTATGATCTGAGAAACAGAAGGATTCAGAATGAACAGAGCTCCTGTCTGCAGGGCAGTGCAAGGCATCAATCCCATCCCACAGGGGCACAGCCCACATTTCCCAGCATCACCAAGAGTCTGCTTTATGCCAGTTATTTTCCTAACTTCTAGAGAAGAGTTTTTATTTCCTTTACCACTGACACAGTGCCTGGATGAAAATCTCCGGATCAGAAGCCACACTTGACTTTTAGAACCATAATTGTAACTCTTTCCATTGTTTCTCCTGGTTTTGTATTCCCAGAGTACTGTCCCATGGAGTGCCCTGCTTTAACCCTCTGGATGGAATAACCCATCCCTAAAGAGCTTCAAGGTCATTCAAAACTCCCCTGCTGTGCTTGCCTCTTTTAAGTAAGGTTGTAAGTGGAACAGAGAACAGTAAGTCAGATTTCATTGCAGATGTAAAAGAGTAACACAGTCTGTTAAAGATTAGTGATTTACTTTAAACACTCCTCTTGGAACATTATAAAGATTTTACTCATGTTAAGTGTTATGCATATGCTCACAAAAGCTAAGTCACTATAGAACTGGATCCACTGAAGTTTAGAATCAGATTTAAATAGTTAGGAATACTGATCAAGAAATCCTCCTGTGTTTTCTTGGTAGATCTTTTTAAAGCATCTAAAAGGAAAAAACAACCAAACACTGGAATAATGGTGATAAAATCTCAGCTTCATCTACCTGAGAATATCCCCATCCTGTAAAATAGTTTTGCAATTAAAGTCATCCATATTTTATTTTGAAATAAAATTATATTAAATGTTCAATACTCCTCTGGTATATGTCAAACTGAAACTGGATTTTTAAGTCAGTATTTTGGCATGCTAAAGAATTGCTTGATTTCTACATGAAAATTACCAGATGCTCAAAAATTTGATTTAATTTAGAAGATAGCTGTAGTCCCTTACATTTGAAAACACTAGCTATAATACACAACACTTTTTAAAACAAACATGGAAGAAGTGCACCAAGACAAAGAACCTATTCCAGCTGCTAGACAGCCATCCAAAACCAACCAACCAACAACCAAAGTTTGCTTCTTGTACTTGATTCTCAGGGAACCTAACTTTTTCAGGTCCTACGAGTCTCTGATTTCCCCTTATGTCCCAAGACAGTAACATTTGCCTGTTGGTAACAGGGAAGCAGATGACAGCATCACACTTGTGTCAACCATTGACAAAGCAGCAGTGTATAAAATTGATATGCTGTAGATCTTTTAAATATGACCAAAATAATTTCCAGGTGCCAACAAGAGTTTTTAGAAGTCTGATTAAAGCATTTCTTTTTGAAATGAACAGCTGATTTTATAGATTCACAGTATCTTTGAGGTTGGAAGAGGCCTCAGGAAGAATCTGATCTAACTTGCTGAAAGCAAGGCCAGCTCTGAGGTCAGACCAGGTTGCTCTATGTTTTAGCCAGTGATGTCATGAAAACTTTCAGGAATGGAGACACAGCCTCCCCAGACAAGTCACTTCCTTTCAAAGAGGCAGGAAAAGTAGCAATGGTCCATGCCAATCTAATTTACTGATTTACTTTTAATTCAAATGTTTCAATATATCAATATATTTTTATCCTCATTAAAATATTATTTCATACTGATTAGTCCATAAATACAAATGAATTGATATGGTTTCAAGGCCTCACACTGCTTCCCTTCTCCCATTAAATGGATGTGAAATTTAAGGGAAATGGAAAAAAACTCAATCAAAAATAGTATTACATTAGCTCTATGAAAGACATGCAAGTAGTGTCAGCAAGTACTGGTTGTCTCTATACTAATTTATTAGTTGTTTATATGTAAATTATGCATAACTGTTGCTTAACTTGTCCCTGCATATGGAACTAGATGATCTTTAAGATCCCTCCCAGCCCAATCCATTCTATGATTCCATGATTTCCAAGGCAGGAATGAAAACAAGCTCTTAGGAAAGATTTAGATGGGTCCTGAGATGTCAACTGGTGAAACAGGAATAGATGTGCTCTGTCTGGCCAGAGTAGTCACCAAAACTTCCATTTAATTTCATCTTATGACTGATGGAGACATTTCAATCTTCAGCTGAGAGAAACCCTAAAATCAAGTCTTTGCTCTAGCTCAGGAGAAATAATAGGTTTTGCATGCCAGTGTTTAATGAAACTCAAATATGCACAGTTAGTGTTACTTAGAATGCAAGGAACCTTACCTGAGTACAAGGGGCTCCTTGAAACTAAAGTTACAATTGGTGTACTTCCACTCATCAGCAGTTAATTTTATTTCTTCTGTTTTATTAACTCCATACTGGGATTACTTCCCCTGTGTAATTCCTATGACTGTAAACAGACATGTTCACATCCGAAAACTGAAAATTCTTCCAATGTTTTGTTCTGTAGCTATTCATCTTTGCATTGGTTTCAGTGATATGAAGCCAACCAAACTGCTATTAAGTACTACCTGTGCCAAGCACTTAATTGTTCTGCGATTCTCTTGAGAAAGACCATTATACTTCTTGGTGTGAAGCCTTCAAACTCGTGGCCTTTGTCATTTTCAAACATCACCTTTGGGTGATTCCTAAATTCTTTTTTATATGAAGATAAGACACAAATTGATAATTACAATCTCAAATGTATTACGGAATCTGTATTTCAAGTGAGTCTTAAAATCTACTGCTTTTTCCTCCGTTAGTTGTCAAAGTGTTATGAAAGCAGTGAAAAGGCTTGGAAGTGAGGCAGTACAGCAGCATTCTCTCTTTTGAGTTATAAAAGATTCCTGTGATTCTGTGTTTTCACCAAGAAAAAAAAACGTGCATCATTCTCACCCAGTTTCTCTAGACAAATATTTTCATTTCAGGATGGCAAAAGCAGCACAAACCAACCAAGTGAAACACCTCTGTTCCAAGAGGACCTTGTGGTCACATATCCTACATCTAAAACAGCTGCTTCCTAGCTGGGTTGTCATATGGAAGATGAGGCATTCCTTTAAACACATTGTGCTTTTTCTCTGCCAAGTCAATCCCTTCAGAAATTGAAAACCTCATATCAGAGAGCATAATACAAAATCCAAACAAATTAGGTTAAAAGAAGAGAATTTCACAGATATACCTAGACTGAGATGAGATAGCAGATGAAATAGTGGAAGCTGCTAATGACATGTTCTTGGGCCCATGGAAAGACTTAGGCTGGGAAAGAAAGCTGGGGGCTGCAAGAACTCTGCAGAAGACACATAAAAGCATGAAAGCATGAAAAAAATGATTGAACAGGGACACAAATCATGACATAAGAACCAAACTCTGGCAGGATTCAGTTACAGGAAGACTGCTGCATAGTTACCAGGAACAGGTTTTCTGTAGCATGCATCTTACATACTGTAGCACAGACTTACAGAATAGCACACTCCTACAGAACACAAGGCAAAATGACACATTATGGAAAAATCTTAAAACTAGACTCTATCAATAACGAAGAGAGACAATATTACAGGACAGGACTTTTGTCAATGATACATGCTTTTATCTGAAAGATCTGAAGATGTTTGAGTCTAAATAGAAGATAAAAATTTTACTATGCAAGCAGTCCCAGACAGAAGATTGTCCTATCAAAACCAGAAGTAATTGGAATGATTAGTTTAGTAGAGGCATTTTTTTGTCTGAAGCAGTTACTAGGTAATATATTTTCTTCATGCTACGGTTTCAATTGAGGGATAAAAATTACCTAAATCTTATCAGTATTTTATGTGGAAGTGCCTCTCAGGCCAGTTCTGAATTAGAGCATAAGACCTTATTCAAACCTCCTTTGCTGTCTGATTGATGGATTTTCATGCACTGGAATAAAACCACTGCATTCTGGTAGGTCATGGCTAGGTAAAAACTGACTGAAGTGAGAAACTAATTAGTTGGTATATATACATAATGCAAGTAAACTAGGAAAAATTAATCAAGAAGTAGAGCCAAGAGAACATTTCCAATTCCATTTATACATACCTAAAATATCCTCTGAGATCTCAATTATTTAAAGTGGTTTATATTACTGGAAGTGTCTTTTTCCTTGGATTTAAAAAGCATGTTAAAATAGACATATTTTCAGAATATTCATGTAGCAAAACTCAAAGATAAAAGAATATTATGTACCAAAAGAACTCACTCTTACTATCTCCAAAATTACTGTAATGTAAGTGACAGCTGTATAAATCCCACACATTTCCTCACAAGCTGTCTGACAGTTTTTAATATACAACTGTGACTCCCACTGTGCTACAAGTGTTAGGAATGCATCTCCTAAAACTTACTTCAGCTCAAAGACCAATTCTCATTAGAAAAAAAAGATTAGATAAACCTAATAGAAATTAGTTGATTTAACTTACAGAGCAAGTCAATCATCAGATGTCCACCATATTTTACTGATAGCTGCTGTGACACAGTAAGCTCAATCATGTGAGTAAATGACATTTTCTGATTTCCCATTTCTTGTCCTACTGCAGAAGGACTACTAAAAGAATCTTCATTCACTGCAACTACTATGAGGAGTTGTTGCGGTTTTATTATAAGTGGTGTAAAAACATCTCTAATTTTAAGCCCTGACTCGCTTTCTGAAAATGAAGTTATTTTTAGGGCAGTTTTATTTTGCAAATTCTAAGCAAACATAAACAACATATCAGAAAATAAAAACAAAACAAAAAACAAACCCCCCCCAAAAAAAACAAACAAACAAACAAACAAAAAAAAACAAACAAAAAACCAACCCTACCCAAATATATAAAAGCATATAAACCAGGTTGCAGCTTTTCATACTACATTCTTGAGCTAAGAATGTGTATGCAGCATTTCCAAAGCCAGAGGGGTATAAAGCAATGGAGCATTACCTTTGGAAGAAGGATGAGAAAGACTCTTGCACTACTGAGGTGGTGGCTGGTGCTGTCATCAGGTTGGCTGTGTTTGGGGCAGCAGTAGCAGGCTGAGGTGCTGAAGCATGTGGTGCAGGAGCAGCAGAACTGGGAGCCACTGGGGCATGCTCAACAGGGGTACTAATTAGAGTTAAATTGAATAAAACAAGAAGCATCTTAAGAAAGTGCACTTTTACACGGAGAGCGTAAAACCTACTATGTTTGAACCTGCAGCTGCAAACATAGTAGCAGGCTGGGTTACTGAGGGAAAAGCACAATTATGCAAAGAAAAGAAAGCCATTTGTTCAGCCTTTTCCACTGTGCAGTTCAGACTGCAATGCACTGTTGGTCCTGTTTGACTGAAATTTACCCCAGGTGTTAAATGGCACTTCAGTCCTGCTCCCACTGATGCTAGTGGTAGGAAATGTGGCACCAAGGACTGAAATGGCTGTGAAGAGCCTGTCACAGTCTTGTCAGCTCTTATAAATTCCATCAAATATATGGAAATGAATGATAATAATCTAGTCTTGTATCCTGTGACCATTTAAGTAACCTGTTGAACTACTAATGTCTTCCACCACCTCCCTCAGCTTTGAGAATTACTCATCTCTTACAGACAGACAAATGGAGTAAAGTTAGCAGGTTTTTTTTTTTAAATCAAGGCATCACTGTACATAGTTATCTTGTCCATGAGCAATGGCCTAGAAACATAATGGATATATGTCTACTTCTTTAGACCTATGTCATAAGTATATTGTCACAGCTCTGTGTTCTTACAAATTACTCCTATCACCTGTTACACCCTACATCCTAG
Organism: Buphagus erythrorhynchus; assembly: GCA_013400855.1. Lineage (NCBI taxonomy): Eukaryota > Metazoa > Chordata > Aves > Passeriformes > Sturnidae > Buphagus > Buphagus erythrorhynchus. The sequence goes on along the minus strand of VZTT01025476.1, from coordinate 33,060 downwards.
GGTGATGGAATTCAGTGATTCTCTTGCTCAAGGTACAAATGCCCAAAATGCTCCCTCCTGAGCACAGCCAGTATCAAATAACAAAAGAAATCTTACAGTTCCACAGCTGTTTTTTCAGCCAACCTCAGCCCTCCAACACACACTCTCTCAGCTCTTTTTCCTAAGCAGATTTACCATCCGTTGTGCAAATTATCTCATATTTTCTTTTGCTTCTCTCAGAAGCATTGATTTGAGAAGTTATACTCCTCAGGACCTAGAACAGGTGCTTGGTACTTCTGAATTTGTGATAGCCCTTGTTCTCCAAGGGAATGTCCTGTTTCCCCTGTCCTTCACCTCCTCTTCTAGAGTTCAATAGTCTACAGGATGGTGTCTTAATTCAGTTGAATATTTTGTTTGATTAGCTGAAACAGAAGCTGGTTGTTATACCCACAAACCTCAAAGCTGAATGCAGCCCACAACAAAAGCAGGGAATCGATATTTTCTCCCTTATGGAGATTCATCTACAATTATATACATAGTAAGTAAGTTTCTGAAGATAATCATCCCATTTGCAATTCTGGTTTTCAAATCCTTACACCAAGTTTTGCAACAGTTTTGCAGAAGTTCTTCCATCGTAATATGCATTTGAGAGTCAGATGACTTCTTCCATTCTGATGCATTTCATGATGTAAATTCTTCCAATTAACTAGTAGACTATCAATTTCACAGCCTATGTAGTAGAGTGGTTGTGTATTATCCATCACAGCTAATCTAGTACTGAATTTCAATACTGTGAAATTTTCCCTGTGCCACAGAGGGTACCAGAACTACCCCATTAAAAGCTGTGGAGTCACAGTTTCCATCTTACATATTTACATATCTTTGATTTGGCAAACAGGAAAGAATTGAAACTATGCTGCACATAAAAATGGAACTTCATGTGTGTGTTAAAAACAAACACAAACTAGAATTTCACCTCTTTAATCTATTTGCAATAATGTGAAAGGGAATTTGCTACAGATTTCAAAAGATTCAAGACTTTATACCCTGAAGAGAACAGTGAACGTAATTAATTGTAACTTAATTGTAAGAATCTCTAAAATAATCAAAATACATATTCAGTGATAAGTATTGAAAAGAAAGTAAAAAAAAAAATCTGTATGTGTGGACATGGACCTGTGTGCAGACAGATTTGAACAGAACAAACGCATATAAATAAAATAAATGCAAATATACTAGAATACTTTTTAAAGTTTAAAAGAAATACGAACAAATTTTATCTTGCATAGTGTTTGTAATATTTCTTTTTATGTAATTAAAATGTTAGAGGCTTCCTTACAGAATATATGAATTATCAGAACAAGGAATTGGAATAAATGTAAGTGAAGTGGGTATAACCATAAAAATCAGAGTGGTTTGGTTACATAAATTATATACATCCATGATAGCATTCTCAAAAGAGTTTTATAGAAAGAGCTCAAGACTAACTTGACTGGTTTTAATTGAGCAACTATAAATTTTACATAATTTTATTTATATTGTCAAATACAATAGCTGAACTGTTTTTTTTCCCTCCTTCTTTCTAGTTTTTCAGTCTGATTTTTTGTTTTAGTTCTTCAAGTGCAGAAGAATTTTAAGAATTGATAAATGTGAGTGCTGCTTTATAAAATAGATAATCTATCGCAACAGCTTAATTCAGACATGATTCTGAGGGTTTTTTGTTTGGTTGGTTGGTTTTTAAATACAATAGTTTTGTAGACTTTAAATCTGCACAGTACCTTGTATTTTAAAAGAAATTGAAAAAACCAAACATCTTCATATTTGTGGTAACAAACATAAAAGTAAGTTAGGTGCATGAAAACAAACACACATCCCTTCTCAGCTGATTTTCACTCATGAAAAGGAACACAGATCAGTAGAGGTTAAGAGGATAATAATGGTTAACAACCATAATGACAACACAGCAACAAATTCACTCTAACATTTAAAATATAAGTGTAGATTATACTTTTTTCTCCTGGTGAAGTCCCAAGTTCTGATACTTTCTATCCAAATAACAAGGAGTGGATGATTAAAACAGCACTTAGTCTCCTTTATGCAATGCATGAAGGTTTTTGTGTTTCTAATCCTCCCACAGATGACTTGCGAAGAATCAAAAATATAGAGAACAAAAACTAAAAGGGGTATGAAAAAAATCTGTTATTGGATCATCTGTAGGAAAAAAGTGCTGGAGAAAGTATTTAGAGAAAGCTGTAATGTGGAAGGATTTTATATTTGAATATGGGAATGTTTGTGCAATCCACTGAAAATACAGAAATATCAGCTGCTGTTTCTCTGCTGCAGATGCTTAATGACTTGTCTCTGTGCTGTAGGTGTGATCCTACAAGAGCAACTGAAAATGTAATGTCCACATGAACCAGAAGTTGCTGGAATTGGAAGAATTTGAATGTCTGCCTTTGAGGCAATGGGCATTTCCATCTGAAGGAGTTAGAGGTTGTTATTACCAAACCATTGCAAAGCTCCAAACCGGGTCAGTTATGCAGTTACACGGCACAGTGTACCTTTGGTTACTGGATGAAGCAAGAGGGGCTTTCTGGCCAAAACTGGCCTCCCCCTGGCTTGTACCCGCTCCAAGGCTCACAGACCCCTTGGAGGCCACTGGCTGAGCATTGGCAGTGTTGGCATCCCTGATGGATGACTTAGGAGGATGCCAAATACTCGAGGTCACATACTGGGGCGCATGCGCGGTACCTGTAGGCCTGGGTAACAGAGATTACAGGGTGTTTGTGAATGAGGCATTTCCTAGGTAATAGCAGGGGGTTGAGGAAGAGACAGAGCTCCAGCCACAGATGGAGCTGGAGATCATAATGACAATGCAGATGAAGTAATGCCTAATCTTGATAGTTCATTGGTTAATTACTGCTTAAGACCAGGAAAGGCTTGACAAATTAAAAAAGGTACCTTGTGTTAAATCTGGAAATCATATTGCTATGAATATCAAAATAAGGAGAGCTGTGATGGTAATTGAGGTGGAGAAAGGCTGTGGTATGACAGATCACACAAGATTAAGGCAATATAGAAGGACAATAACACCAGTCATATATCAGAAATTGTTCCTGGCAAAATAAAATAATAGTTAAAAGAAAAGGAGATTTCAGTGAAGAAGCTGCATGGTCCTATAGATGGTTTTACACAAATGAAACTGCTCGTGAAATTCTAACTTGTGTTGCTTGTTCTTTACTATTTAATTTATATTCAGGAATCAAGGGGGTTATTTCCTTCTTTATTAATCACTAATTTAAAAATAAAAATCAATTTTCACGACTTTTCAAGTGCCAGTTGCCATTGCTTGTGTCATTATTAACAAATAATGCTTGCACTAAGATATTAACTCTATGCAACCTGTGTTCAAACATAAGCAGCCTTAAAAAAAGCCTAAAAAAATCTAAAATTTTTTTTTTTTAAATAAGTAGTGGTTGCATATCACTGAGGCAGGAATCAACAACAAAGAGAAAAGCAGTAGGATAAAGTTTTTTCATGACTAAATAGTTAAGAGGCTTTTCTTTGCTCCATGAAACAACTGGTCAGATTCACTCAAGAAATACCTGTGTATCAGTATTTGGGAGTTTAATAAATGAAATAATAAAAAAACCACATTTCTATACTTTGCCGCAAAATGTTCTGACATCCTTTGGGAGAAAACAACTTGACATGAAAGAACTTACAGAGGGACTGTTTTGAACCTCATAACCCATTGAGTATCAATCAAGATCTGACATAAATGTTCTTAAAAAGATAATCTCATTTAAATTTTAAAAATGTCTTGAACAGTCTAGACAAAATTTAAAATGGGAATTGTTCTTAAAACTCCATTACAAACGGACAGTAGCCCATTTCAAGAATATTTGATTTAAAACTTCTTATTTTTCAGGTTTATAAGTTCTGAGAAACACAATCCCCCCTGTTCCACATCACAGTGGATGAGAAAGAAATGCCTAGTGAACCCATTTAACTGAAGCCTCTACTTTCATCATCTGCTCAAACACTGTAAAAATTTAATGTTTTTGATGTAAGAAAAATATGGAGAAAGTGGAGATACACTCTTAACAGGAAGTAAATCAAATACAGCAAACATTACCTGTTTTCTGATGCTGCTGCAACGTTTTCCTTGTCTCTGTGAAAGGAGGGGATACAGTATGAAATAAATGCAATTGCCAGTGGTGGCAAAAATCCCCCACCCAAAACAACCAGGGAAAAAGAACAGGAGAGATGTTTGGTTGCAAAAAGCATCCTAGAGTGGTTGCTTGTAAATATAGCTGTGAGAAACCTCTTCAGCTTTCCAGGTGAAACCACCAGATATACTAGTTTTCTGTATGCTTATCTGTTGCAAACAACTTTGTTTCAATAATAAAGTAAAAGGAAAATTAACAGTTATAAATGAGAAATTGTATGCGTGTATACAATTTCAGGAATAGTTTTGACTTAATAAGTTCCCTTTTAAATAATAATTCAGTAATGTTCCAGCAGAGCATACTTAGATGCCAAATCCAAGCAGTAAAAATAATCAGTTGGGCAATCCTCATGGACCTGATATTTTGAAGTGATAAGCAGTTAAATGGTTAGCAAAGACTCACACAGAAAGGATTTCTTATGCCTGGCATCATTTAAAAATTCTCTGCCCTATCCAAATACTAATTTTGTCAACATAAATTGGACTAGAAACAATTCCTTCAACTGGAAATCATTCCTTCAATGAGATGAGGATTAAGTCAGCCTCAGTTTCACTGATAGAGAACGGGGCTGTTATTCTGTAAACACACATACACACTTAAAAAATAACTGATCAGTTTAAATGTAAGCAACTGTTTATCTGTAGGAAGTTAAGACACAAGCATTTTCATAAAGAATAGAATCCATTAGCCTTAAACACCTAAGTTTGAAATCCAGTTAGTTAAGTAATTGAGATAGTCTCACTATTTAGCAATTTAATGGATGATTGCATCCCTTCCTATTTAAGGAATTGTGCTGAAATTTCAACAGGTTTAAAGCTGAAATATGCCAAATGAGAACACTTTTCTTAAGTGGGATGTAAAATTACAAACCACAAAGCAAATGTCCTCATTTACCCAACTGAACCTTCCTTCTGAAGCATCCTTTGAAAACAAAAAAGGAATACATGCACTTCTTTATATGGATTTTCTGGGCTCCAGTCATTAACTTACATTATGTTTGGAAGGCTATTCTTAATATTTTTCACATTATTATCAGTATTGTGTTTATGTACTTACACATTTACAAATATGTGTACAGTTACATATTCTTTCCTTAGTTCAGTTCCAATAAAGTTATAAAAACCAATCCAGTTAAGATCAGCAAAGGCTTGGGAATAGGTGTTCTCTATGAATTTTTAAAACCTCTAACTAAAATGTAGCCCTAAAATATATGAATTGAAGCCACATTTTGAAACCCGGAAATTGACTTGAAATGCCCCTCAGATGTGTCTGTCTGTTCCTGTGGTCAGAAGAGCCTGCCTTGAACACAAATCCCCCAAGGAGGTTGATGGCTCACCACTCTGAAGCAATGAGAAACCAAACACTGTGTTTATGGTAACCAAGCTGTGAGTTCACTGCAACACCAGCTATGAAACAAGGTGCAGGAGGATGGATTAGAGACTGTGCAGGCGTGGCAAGTATTAATTTATCAAGCCAGAATCATGCAACAATGTTAAAGAACACAGGGCCTGGAAACAAAATTATTTATCTCCAGTGCTGCCAAATGCTCTATGAGAAATTACAGCCAAGACCAAAAGGCAGGCAGTTGGGGTCAGGCTAGAGCAGTGCTAAGCCTCTGTTGTTACAATTAATCTGATCCTAACTTGTCTGCTCCAATAGCTGTGGCTACACTGAACAAGGCAAAAAAAAAGTCGCTTGACTCAAAGTCACTTTGAGGTCGGGATTTCACAAGAGTTTTTCCCCAAGTGTACAGTATTGGACAACATTGTGAATGTTAAAAAGAGAGAGAAAAGTATAGCAAAAACACTTTCACTGAATAAAACAAAGGAAAAGGCAGAGTAAAGGGAAAAATGAGTTCAAAGGCACATAACACTTCATGCTTTTGCTTCCAGGAACTATTTCTCTTCCCAGTCAATAGAGTAATTCCCATTTGGCTGCCAAGAAAAAAGGCTCAAGATCAGATGTGCCTCTGACTGGCAATACTTGCATGTTAAGGAATCGACTACTGGATTTCTGGCCTTTACAATCAAAACATGTTTTGCTAACTAAATGCAGAAATAACTTTACTTTTGAGCCAAATACATCCCTCGGGCAGGCTCAGTAAAGTCAATACCTTCACAACATGAAAGAATTTGGCTCAGAATATTATGAGCTGTTTGTATCCCTGTCTACACAGGTTGCTGCAATAACTGACAGTAGTGGATAATAGTTTTGAGCTATCTGAGAGAGATTTTAAATTACTGTGGGGGATTTTTTTTGTCTGCAGTTGTTTTTAGTCCCCACTGAAACGGCTTGTGATAGAAGGGCCTCAGTCAATGACTGCTCTGAGATAACAGTGCAACTCCCACAGATTTCATTAAATGTTGGACCTGTATTTCAAACAAGACTTATTTATGCAATATACTGTCTTCCCAATTACATAGTAGATTATACAGTGGAAATTATGAAACGTTTTCTTCTCATAAAATATGCTACATGATATGGTGCTAAAGCCAGAGTTAAATTATAGAAATAGAGTCTTTCCCTCCCACACACCAACAAAAATTACAATAGTTTGAGTAACAGAAGGCAAAACTCCTCTGCAAGCCAAGCTTGTGTGTGTGCTATTGGACCCTAAAAATAGCCTGGAGAATCTTCAGAGAGCACTCAATAAATGAGTATGTTAAATCTGAACTGTATGTAATGGACATTGGAATGCTTTCCCATTCTACTTTATTTTTGAGAACCAAATGCAAAAGATTCCCAAACATGTATATGTAGCAGGCAAGCTGAAATGTGGAGGTGGTGCACCTTCCATCCACCTTCTTAGATAGTAACAGATTCAGACTCTCTCTCTTGAAAAACTCTGCTCTATTCCACTAAAATGTGGAGACAGAATCATATGATGTGTAATGAAGGTAACATAAGAAACGTGAGGTGTCCCAAGGGACCACATAGTCCTTCAACTCTTTCAGTACTGAAGCAAAAAGTGAATATTCTAATTGAGTTTTTCTCTATATTCTCGTGGAGGAAGACTATTTTTCTAATTTTACAAATGAGAGACTAGAAATAGATTTGTTCATGGTCTAAAAGAAAATCCACAGCAGTGTAAAGAACTGAAATAAACTCCCAAATCCAGTGAGTATTTAAAATATCCAGTTCACCCTCTTTAATGAGGTATTATAAATTTTTTAATAAATAT
>VZTT01025476.1:13985-25662 GCA_013400855.1 Buphagus erythrorhynchus | reverse complement strand
TAAATATATCTGTTCAGTTTATCAGTATTTTACTGTATTGAGAATCCAGTAGTCTGACAGATAAGAAATAGTCTTTTTTTCAAAGAGAAAATAGACCTACAGATGATTAGGGTCTATATTTATTGAAATTAAAAATTCTGTTTTTCTAGTAGTATAGTGTGGATTTGCAGGACTACTCAGACTTACAATAATTTCCATCCCAGCATGTACTTATATTTATATAAGCATATTTGCCAACAAATAAAATTTTCTTTTAAGAAGCAGAACTAATAAAGTAATTTTAAAGTAATTCTTATAGAGTGTCTGGGAGTAAAGTTGTGTGAAAGCTATTTTGTAATTGCCTTCCAAAGAGTTTTTGTCTTGAAGGCACGAGATGCTGACACTGTTGGAAACTGGACACTGAGCTAGATTAGCTGCTGTTCTGACCCAGTGAGGCTATTTCTACCTTTCTGTATTAGCAGATGAGAATTTTTCCATGGTCAGATGACTGTTGAGGTTGCTTGCCTTTTTTCCCCCCATGCTATATTTCTGTTATTTTAACGAAGACACCAGAAGACAAACAAAGAAATGACAGGCAGTTAACTGGAGAGGACAGAAGATGACTATCATGCTGGTTTAGTAAACACTTCAGCTTGGGATCACAAAAAGGGGTAGAAGAGCTAGTCTCTCTTTTTCAGCCACTGTAGTTAAGAATGTGAGCAGCCCACGCCAAAACAATTGCAGTATATCCTACTATGTCTGCTTTCCAAAACAGGGAAATACTTTTCTCACAGGGATATCCTGGTTTGTGCAGACAGTCCACAGAATAGGAAAAGCAGTATCATAGATTCAGTGGAAAACAACCAGCAGCTCATTCTCAACACGTACTATGGAACTCAATCAAAGCAGCTTACTAAAGTCCAAGCCAATCCCTCCTATGAATGCATTTTAGTGGCATTTACAGAGTTGCTGTTAAATTTAACAGTCACAGAAAAAATGCAGCTGGACATACAGCAGCATCAGTGTTGGGGAAAGGTAAGGTAACTCTTGCCCAAGGTTTACATTGTGATATTTGGCATATGAACTCAAATTTTAGATTTTATCTTATTGGTAAATACATCACTTTAATAAGAACAAAGACTGCAAAATTCTGAGCATGTGTAGCAATTGGACCTGGGATTTAACTCAGATAATTATTCCCTATCTTGGCCTTAAGTATGCAATTCAATTTAATTGAATGTTTCCCTGTAGCTTTCTATAGCCTCACTGCAAAGTGCAGGGATCTGCCACCAGGCACCTGAGCACAGGATCCAAACTCTCAGTCTGTGTTTGTGAGCACTACAGACAAAACAATGCACAACAAGTTTGGGTTTTGTATGCCAGGAAATTATTCCCCTCTCACTGAAGTGTTCTTTCTGATTGTGACTTCACTTTTCTCCAGGGAAGGTGAGGAAAGAACACGAACTCAGAGGTCTGACATTCATGGGGTAGTTTTTCAGACCTAATTTTTAATTAGCGCACATTGATGATAAGAAAATTCATATTTCCTCCACTTGGCGTTCAGCTAAGTTTGAAGCTGCCCCTGAAACCCAGCAATGTGTCTGTGCTGTTCAGTTCCCGAATCAAATAACTAAGTGGTATGAATTAGAACTGTTGCCATTCTTTCAGAATGTGGATTAAATTTTATTTCATAAGCTCTCTTAAGGATTTTCTTACCTTCCTTCTCTCTCATTTGTAATCATATAACATTCTGGGTCAGTTACAACAAATGCTTATATGGAAATGAACTATTAGGAAGTTATTAGTATTTAGGGCAATTTTGCTGACATTAATGCAATTTAGAAGCAGAATAAAAGGAAGCAGTGCCAGTGTTGTGCTCCAGCTCACCCTAAGCAAAGCTGTGAGCCAGGCTGATGATCCACAGACCCCAGTTGAGTGCCTCTGAGTTACAATGCTTGTTGGAAAACCTGCTGCATGTTAGATCTGCTTTTCTCTTGTTGGACTGAGCAGTCAGAGAGAAAGGCAGCACTGGTGTCTCGGTTAGCCACCTGCATTGACTGAAGGATGCACATGAAAATTTCAAAGGTTGCACAGTAGAAATGAAAGTTAATGTTCGTTTTTGATCATGCAAAAGTTACGTGGTAGATAGGAATGAGAAGGAGACTCATGTGGTAATGATAAAATGCTACATAGAGGTCAGTACACCCACACTCAAAGTTTAATTTCAGCTTTAACAGGCTCTGTTAGCTTAAGCATTACTTTTTCTATGAATTGTTTTGAGAGAAGTTTCATGGTATTTTCTAATTGCATTTGGAGGCTTCACTTTTTCAATTTTAAGTGGGTTATATTCAAGTGGATACACGGTACCTTACACTGTCTTTGATCAATTTATTCTACAGGGAACTGACTTGGAAACAAAGGATTTAAGATATCTACGTATTTTTTTTCCCATAGAACTTCCAGGAGTATTTGGAGGAAGAAAGACTTCATATTTGATCAATTTTCTCTTCTGATTTCACTCAGGATTCCATGGAGACAATTGAGTTATTTCACTGTTCCTACGCTTTCATCATTCTTGAGGTGTTAAAAGGTAAGCGGTGATTAGAAGATATTAAATGGATGTGCTTATTATTTTTTATTATGTTCCTAAAGTGGGAAATCTACCTAGAGAAGTCTGCTTGATTTCACAGGCTGTTGTGAAAAGATAAGGCATGTCTTTCAAAAGTAGCAATTCAGGTAATTTGACCAGCAAATCGGAGGGTTTTGGCAACTGGGCAGGTCAGCAATGTTAATCATTGGAAATTCTGGCCAACCAAGGAAGGAAGTCAGGATGCCTTAGCGTGTCTTGGTGGTGTCAGATGGCTTTGATTTGCAGCCATAGAACAAGGATGTTGTTGTGCTTGAGAGCAAGTTTTAGTCAATTAATTTTCATGTATCCTGCAGAAAGCTGTTGACTAAAGGCAAACTGATTAAAGAAAGTAATTATCTGGCAATACCACGCACCATACCAAAATTCTGGCTTTTTAACTTCGCAAACTCGAAATTATGTAAGGATCCATATAATGGTAATCCCAGTCACTGAAGGTCATGGTGGATGCAGCTAAAGAAGCCACAAAATCAACTTAGTTCCAGAGTACATAAGTGAAAAATTGGTGCCACTTCTTCTGCCCCTGAGGAAGACTCAGAAAGCTCTTAATGGGCAAGAGTTGGACTTTTCAAAACTTATAAAGTAGTCCCAAAAATACTCGTTCCTTGCTATAGAAGATATACTCCTCCCAGTTGTGCATAATGAAACAGAAACTGCAATGAAGTGACTTCTGTATTATTTAGCAACGACATAATGACCTTCCTGTGCAGGCAGGCATGAGGAGAGGGAGGTAAGGGAAGGAGCCACAGAACCTTTCTCCTTTTGTTGTTTTGTCATGCATGAAAGGAAGAGATGCCAAGTTGTCACACCCGCTCTCCTAAAGCCACACTGCAGCCACGTCCCAATCAGCACACACTGCATGCAGTCAGTGCCTCTGCTGCAAACTGAGCACTGCAGGGGGTCAGGGGGGCTGTTTGAGCAGGAGGAAGGGCAGCAGGAAACAGGTTAGTTTAGATCAAACAGCCTTGTACCACAGCAGAAAAGGAGCATGTCCCTGTGCCATAACCAGACAAGCAGATTTACCTGGAAGGCCTTTTGGTTTTGATTTCCTACTGGCATCAGCTTTGCTGTGTCTTCATTAAATGCCTATAACACTATGCTTTACTGGCAATATTGGGAAGGGCAGGGGGTGCATATGACTATCCACATCCTGTGTTTTACTTTATTTTTGGCATGGAGGCTATTTAGAACCAACCATCGGTCACCAACCATTGTCCTCTGCTCAGCAGAGCAGTCAAAGGTCAAAATATATTCAGCATGGGACAGATACACCTGCCTATCATCAGTGCTGTTTTAAAGAATTACATGACTCATCGAGTCTTCCATCAGGAACCTATTTTAAGCCTCACTGCCATTAATTGTGACTGATTTTCCTCTGTGGAACAGGAGATTTCTGCAAGTGCTCAGGAAACACTGCAAGATGGGGTTGGTCACTCAGAAGCCACATACAGTGAGATAAGCCTGAACATAAGAAAATATAACAGGTCAGGCTTGCCTTTTTGCTAGAACAAAGCTACCCTTTTTACAAAGCTTTAATGCTTATTTTATCAGGCCCAGGTTTGTTACTGTCACTAGCAATGATATGCAGTAGAGTGAAAAATCCAGGCTAATTTCTCTGCCTTACAGACAAAGTCTGCCTCTTCCTCAGGAAGCAAAAACCAGGTCTCTTCAGAGTTATACACAAAAAAATCCATAACATTCATTTTCAGGACTTGAAGATCACCATGACAACATAAAGGAAGATTTTTGAGGAGTAAGAGTTGAGGAATTACTAGTCTAAACATAAAAAAGAAATTACATAGAAATACTGACTGTTTTAACACAAAAAGTCTATCACTTGTGAGATTTTTTTAAAAGGGACAGGACTAAGCAGTTGAAATAGGTTGTAGTAAAAACCGTGCTATAAAGATTATAATGAAGGCACCTTCACAAAAGGTCTTTAACATTGCAAAAGTTCTAAAAGCTACCAGATATTCAAGATTTTTTCCTATTTTTCCCCCCTGTAACTGCATAAAGAACTGACATTCTACAAGCTTGGAGAGCGTTAGATTCCATTTTGTATCTTACAGAAAAAAGGATTAAAACTATTTCCCCATATGATTACATGGCTTATATGCACTGAATTTATATAATTAAAACCACTGAAACATAGCTAAGGGGAAGGGATTCCTTAATTATATCTCCATTAATTTCATATCTGATAAAATTATTATTAGAAAATACCTTTCAAAATAACATTAAGTATAAACATTGAGATATAATCTAGACATTTTCATTCCAACACATGCACTAGGACTCTTGGAAACAAGTAGTATCTGTATTATATTCATAAAACATTAAGGATATGCAATTGTTATTACCATGAAGAGACTGTATTACTACTTATTCATAAAAAACATATAATTTGGTTGAAAATTAGAACTGGAAGATTGTTTTACTTGGGTACATTTTATGTTTATGAAAAAATCTTAATTGTCTATTGATATTTTAAATTCTATCAAAATTTCCCATACATAAGTAAAATTCACGACCACTTTGGTTCACCAAATGTTGCTCCTGGCAACAATCAGGAAAAGTTGCTCTTATTTTATGCAGTGATGCTGATTTACCATAGGTACTAATAAGATGGTGTGGTCAGAATATGTTTGTGTTCCCATAAGGAAAATATAAATGCATGTTGTAAATTAAGTAGCATGTGCTGAAGTGCTCTAGTATTTAGCCAAGAAAAGTGGAATGCATTTTAAAAGGAATTAGTGCTTATGTACACTTAAGTAATACTGAAGAATTAGGTTTTTTATATATGTATGGTAATCCTTTAAACATTTCAGTATTTAGTTGATTCATGCAAAATTCTCCATGAACAGTAGCTTTTCCTTATTTCTATAACACAGAAAAAAATGGGAGTTTGAATGAACTTGGTTCTTGTATGGACTGCTGAGACAAATTTGTAAGCAGCAAAAAGGGTACTAGTTTCAATCTGATCTCATGCACTAATCCTTTTGACTGGAATTACTGCTAAGGTAATAACAATAAAGGTACCTAACTCAACTGCTTTGTCAGGTTTATTCCAATTCACTTAAACCTAAAGGTCAATAATAATTGCAGCTAATAATGGAAAGCTTTTGGACCAAATTTTGTATTTGGGAAAGAAAAGTTCTCCTTCTTTCAATAATCAGTTGAAGCAGTTATTGTTTTAAAACAGAATAAAATACTGTGTAAAACAGGCACATCATTATTTTAGTTTTAAAACCTTTTATTTCAGATAAAGCATGCCGCTATATACAGAAAAAAATGTGAGTCAAAGCAAGAGCAATACAGAATGGGCAACATATTCCTTAAAACTTACAAGATGCTTTTAAAAGCTTCAGTGCAGCAACAGTATGATATATTCTTTTCATTCCTAAATCGCCTTTAGCAAAATGTCATTTCATTGCACATCCTGAGCAACCCCAGCTACCTCTCTCTTATATAATGATAAATTAAAGTTTCCAACACAAAACTTACAGCAATGGTTTCAGTAAATGACTTCTGCCAGTATAATATATTGAAACATAACTTCACATTGCTAATATCTAATTTCAAACAGCATCACTCAACTATGCAAACTGTGTTATACATTTAGCAAAGCCTAGCCAATGAGTTTTCCTTTTTAACTTTCTTTCTGTTACTTCATTATCTTTACATCAGTAAAACTCTCTGAAAATCTCATTCTTTTTCCTCCTAAAGAAATACTGCCAATAACTTCCCTCTCATTTTCTTTTAGAATTAAAGTCAAGAGACTACAATAGTGATGCTTTGCTGTATACTGAAGTTTGAGATAATAAAGGAAAAAAGAGCTAAACTACTTTACCATGAAGAACATGACCTGGGTTGTACCATGATTTCACTTTTGGTGAGAGTGAATGGCTAACAGCAGAAAGCTACTGCCTAGCAGTAGGTGTTTGCACGAGTGGCACGCTAGGCTCTAACTCAGGCCAGCAGTTAATGTGTTACAGTGACTCTCTCGTGTTTGCCCTCTGACTGGGGGCTTTAGCTTTTAACATTAAGGAGCTGCGCGGACAGGCCGTGATGCCAGTTGCGCAATTTGGCAAAGCGTGGGCTGTTACGTTCCGTTTCAAACCTCTCCCTGTGGCATGGGGAAAGAGAGAGACAGAGACAGAGAGAGACACACGTACACAGAAGAAAGAAAGGAGGGAGAAAGAAAGGGATTAGGGACCATGGCTACCACTCCCTTTCCTTACAGCTAGGGCAATGGCAATTTATTTGGATTTTTTCCCCAGCTTTCAAATCAGCATAGTGAAGGCTGGGTGATGCTTTTTGGACCATATGTGAAAGGTTTTGCAGTGGTTTATTTCTGAGAAGTAACTTGATATAACTTCTTATTCTTTGACTTGTGCTTGGTATTACAGGGCTGCTTTTGCTAGAAATGCAGTGTAATCCCATTGTTTTCCTCCCAGCAGTTTCTCTTGGCCTTTTCCTCCCTCTAACACAACTGAGGAGTCAGTGAAAGTTAACTCATACAAGTGCAAAATGAATGCAAATATTTTCCATTCTGTAACACCTAGGTCAACCCAAATATAACCTGCAGTCCTGCCTTCAAGGACCACCACCCCCAGATTATTATTGTACTTTTCTATAGTTTCCTCAGAATTAGTGAGTATTAGTGTTGACATTTGCAAAGATATTTCTGGTCATTTGTGTCACAAAGCAGAACAGGGAATTTTCAAAGCAGAGTCCTGTGAAGTATTGGCCACCTCCTGCCACCCCTGACTGTGGACTGAGGTGCTTGAGTCATGTTCAGCACCTCTCAAGATTTAATCTTTTCTAGATGCTCTATAGTTTAAATTCAGTTTTTGTATGTAATAAGGGGAAAAAGGAGGATGTGAGATGATAGCACAGTCAAGGAGAAGTATATCAAACAGAATGAAAAAGAAAATGTTCTTGTTATTTGCAAAACTTTTTGCAGTCATTGCAAACAAGGTCATTTCTTTCCTCATTATTTACATTCAAAACACAAGACAATTAATTGCGTTAATGCAGGGGAACTTGGGAGTGAAACCAGACAAACAGAAAGGAGTAGACTGGGCTGGTTTTACTCCTCAGGCCAAGGAAAGCACAAAACAATAAACAGAGTAAATGCCAACAAATTCACTGATATTTCTAACCCTTTTGTGCTTAATAACACAGTGCCATGCAAGTAACAGCCCTAAAGGAGTCTTGATGTATGACTTCTCAAACTATTTTTATGCTTTTAGGTAATTAAGAGATATAAAGTATTCCTAGTTGAAATTTCCTGATGGTATTTTTTTCCAGCTACACCAGAATATACTAGCTCTGATGGTTCTGACATGTAATTTAAGAACTCTCTTACTGCTTTTAAGATATTATCCCTCCATTCATGAAAAAAGTATTCAGAAACATCTGTTTGGCTTGAAATGGGTCCCATCTCTCCAGAAAATCTTCCACAATCACCACACCAGCAATGAAAAGTTTTCATAGCAAGTTGTACTTTTATGTGTGCCTTCAAAATAGTAGTGGCATGAGCAAAGGACAGTCATGCAACACACTCATTAATATTAACTGAAAGCAATATTCTGCCACCCAAAAATTCCCAAGTTTATGGGTTTTTTAAAAACATGTATCATGAAGTTGGAAGCAGCAATCTAAAACTGACTATTTTTCTGTAAAAACAGTTCTGCCAAAAATAAGCTACATCTTTCCTCCCCCCACTCCTAAGTGTTTGGAAGAAACCTGATTGCCATTCCATGCAGTTCCTGCTGGCTACACTGAGGAGCTGACACAAAGAGACAAGAGAAAGCACCCGAGAGAGATTGCCCCCAGCCTGCCTGAGGCCAAAGCGATGGATGGCTGCACAGCCAGGGCCCTGCTGCCAAATCCCCAGTGGAGTGTGTCCAATGTTTGAGGTGGATATCAAGCACCCAGATGGTGCCAGCACTGTCAGTGGGGTAGGAAGGAGACCCCATTTCATTCCTTGCACCAGAGCTTACACCAGTTGCACTGTCCCTGTGTAACTACCTATATATGCTCCCTTATGCTTCTACTATCGATGCACGCCTTAAGCCTGTCCAGCCATGCCTAAACATAACCAGAAGCATCCTTGGGCAAGAAAAGGATAACACAGTGATACCTAAAGACCGCAGAAAATGTGCAAAGCACAGTGGATCTAGTCGTGTACTTGGAGTTAGACTACATAGAATGTGCAATTTACATGTGTTGATGTGTTATCAGATAATTATTGTCAATGTATACCATGTAAAATTTCCACTATTTTGTATTTTCCAAAGCCACAGATTTCACCTAGGAAGATTATTTCTTTAAAACCACATATTACTGTCAGATATGAATGGGGCTCTGTTAAGTTCAGCACAATGCTTTAAATCCCATCATAATAAGGATTTGGACATGTACTATTACATCAAAACAGATAATGCACAATACATGTAATGAGAATTAAGCTTGCACATTTGAAGGAAGAAATAAATCCCTGAGGGCTATAATGTCAAGCCTGATGTTTGGGCACCCAGTCATGAACTTGGGTGAACTGCAGTGGAGGGTTTATAGCAAACACCAGCTGAAAGCATTCTTGTATTCTCACAGGGAAGACAGCAGGTATCTTTCTCACTGATTCAACATTTGTAACCTGCACTGTGATCAAAAGCTCAGAACCACAGGGCAGTAAAATAGAAAAAGAAGAGGTGGATTGATTACCAAACACATCGCAAACCCAGCCAGTGGCTTAGAGCAGCTAAAGTGAAACAGGGATCTGAAGTATGCAAACAGAAAATAAGGATTGCATGCAGAATGCGCTCGATTCAATTGCAGTTTTTAAGCTCAACACAATAATCTTTAATACATGTATTTCCTGGCTATGCAGGATGATGATAAATCTTTAATTCCATATTATATCTCTGAAAATATCCACTTTTTCAGTGTTTTTGATACATCATATGAAACACGTATATTTATCCATTAGCAAAAGCAGTCCTGTGCTTCCATATTCTACAAATTTAGGTCATATTTATTCCAAACAAAACATAAACTAATGATTATGGGTATGAATGGAAACAACTAATTTACTGTATCTTTTAAGGAGAATCAAATGTCAATTACAGGGTCATCCAAATAAATTGCTCACAAATTTCAGTGCTATCACAACATTATATATTTTTATCCACTTACACATTCAAGTAGTTACACAGGGCTTGGAACTCATCACATTCACACATCCAGTAAAGTACAGGAAAGTTGCATGAGCAGAGAGTTTTCAGATTTGAACACACGCTTCAAAAATTTTGCACTCTTTTTCCTAAAACATGCTGATTTGTTATCCCTCTCATTCAAATGCCTCTCAATGATAGCATTATAATTTTAGTGATTTTTAAGTAAATGTGTTAGAATATTTTAGGATAAAAGTATAGTAAAGGAAGTTCATATTAATGCCATTTTAAAACATTATTGAGTTATCAGGAAGGAGAAAGCTGTATTTTTCACAAGGAGTTGCCTACCTTGACCTCCTCAGGGCTTCTTCGTCTGGATCTTGCACTGTAGAAGAAAATGTTTCAATTAAAAAGCAGAAAGAAAGGAATTGGCTTTATGCTATTTTAAATTCTTTAGAAACTTATCAAAAGCCTATCTAAAGGTGCATTCACACTGACTTTGCACCAGTGGAATTTGTAAGAACATCATGAAGAGGAGTGGCTCCCTAGGGACAGGAAGGAGGATGTTAGGAGGAAGGTAGCTACTAAAATTACCTTCCCAATCATTATTAGCAGTGTTTCACAGCTGTAGGCAATGATTCTACAGAGAGGTCCTGCTGTTTTGTACAAAGCAGGAGAGACAACAGCAGCACATTAATGGGGGAAGGAAATACTAAGTATTTCCCCTTGATGGGGGAAAAGGCCCTGACCTTCCTTCTCTCCACATCAGAAACCACCTGTCAGCTTAGTACCAGGTAGCCATAAAAACATTTCCATAGGCAACAAGCAACAAAGTTAAAGCTCTGTGATGTTTGTATCAGATCTAGGTTTAGAAAACAGGGCTGATAGAGCCATAGATTCCATACAAATGGCGATTCATGATTTTTTTTTTAACATCCGCAAGTTACTTTTATAAAGGACTGTTACAGGAGACATGACTTGTTTACCATTTTTGTCTAAAGAATGGACAGCTCTGTACGTCTAGGCTGCAGGAAACCCAAAGATTGCACTGCAGAGACTTGATTTGTAAGTAGGAATAACTATGGGGCCCCAAATGCTTGTTTATTGTACAATCTGTTATACTTTTATGGTAAGACCCCTGGCAGACCAAATAATTTTCTTCATAAAGCATAAGATGAGATCGTTCACTTTGATTTCAGAGTTCTCTCAAGTTACATCCAGGACCTTCATCCTTGCTGACAGCTACATGAGCCTGGACATGAGTCCTCCCTGAGTATCAGTGGCCAATACCAGGGCAGTCAGGAAAGACACAAATCTAAAATGAGGATGAGGGGGATGTTTTATCATCCAACTTACTGTACTCGGTTCCAGTCATCTGGGCAAGGATGCGGAAGGACTTGGACTGCAGGTTGGCAGAGCGACGGCTCCAGTCCTCGCTCTCATCCTCGGGCTTGTTCTGAGTTTTAAGCACAGCCTGATACACCGGAGAGGCACTGTCTACATGAGGATCCTTTAAAGGGAGGGTACTGCAATTCAGAAAGGGAAATGTTGGAAGCAGCTCTCTGGTCTCAGTTTCTCACCCAGCCATCCCCAACACAGCTTTGAAATAATCACTTNACTTCTTAATAAGATACATAGATCAATTTTATATTATGGCTTGTTCTGTCTCTGAAAGGGCCTGTTATCATTCAAATCTGCTTGGAAATACCTTGTTCATGATTCCTCAGCCAATGCAAGAACACAAGTGTACAGTGGTTAGAATAATATGTGGTGATAAAGGAGAGTAGGCCAGGCAAAAACATTTATTCCTCTGACCATTTTTGCTCCGTGTTATTCCTTATAAAAATGACTCCATGTTGGTACTGTTTTATGT
>VZTT01025475.1:30773-46641 GCA_013400855.1 Buphagus erythrorhynchus | reverse complement strand
AATGCCAATTAATGCAAAACCAGAAGAAATGGGAAATCTTATAAACTTGAAGCTGTATTTCACAATGGTGAGACTGATGTTGATGTCTTGACATTTGATAAAATTTCTCCCCTCCACCATTTCAAACTACTGATAGTAGGTTTGTCCCACCTATAATTTTTTCCAGAGATATCTCTACTGTTACATAATTTAATCATTCCAACTGATATGTCAAGCAGTTAAATGTATTATTAGTTTAAAATATATAGGACAGTTTACACTGAAATAGAAGACTTAGGTTTAGGTGTTTTAATTGTTACACAAAGGGAAAAAAAAGAAAATGTTAGTTCAATTTAAATAGTCACATTTCCTTATCTGCTGCCTTAGTTCTGTTCAGAAAGATGTTCAAGTATACACCAGCTTATTAGTAATGCTTACTACATGTATCTAAAATTCAAGAAATGTACATTGAATAATGGCAAATGGAAAAATATGTAACTCCACATTTCTGATGAAGTCTTGTTTGAAGCTTAAATGACAAATTCAAATATAAATGGCAGGATGTGAAACAGCCACACAAGACTTTTCAATTAATTAATCAAGTGCAGTAGTGCAAAATTTTAGGAGTAAGTTAAAGCAAATACTGCTATACAGGAGTTTCAGACTTGTTCAATGTAAATGCTCCATGAGGTTACTTAAGAAAGAGACTTTGGGAGTACTATTTTAATGTGGTGCCTGGTGAATCAGTGATTTAAAGTAATAGGAGTCATGTGGCTGAAAAACAAGGCACTACTCTCAAGATGCACCCTTAAGACCTTGCTTGGCTGATCTCTTACAAGGTTTAGTCCACACTAATCCAGCTGTTTCTGATACCAAGTATAACATTAAAAATGGTTCTAAATTGTAATAGGATTCCTGCTGTGCTGTGAAATCACACCAACTTCTGCACTGAGTCTAGTATTTAATTCGTAAAAAAAAAAAATCCCTGCAGGATATATTAGAAAATTCTACACCTTGATTGTTGAATTTCTCAGGTGGTTGATTTGCTTGTCTTCTGGAAGTAAAATCCATTGCTGTTAAAAAAAAAAAAAAAATTAAAATGAAACCATGAAGACACCATTTAGATAGATGCTTTATCAGGAGGCAGCTATGGGGAGATATTAATTTCACCCTAACAGGTGCTTATATGTAGAAGTGATACTGCTATAGGATAAATTATTCAAAATGAAAGTACTGCATTGGGATGCACTCAGATCTCTGAGGAACACTCCTGCTCCTGTGCAAAGGTGCTTCCTTTTTGTTTCATATTACAAGCTCAAGTTTGGTGGGGGTTGTAACTGGTTTCTGCCTTCCTCCTCAAATTTCACACCCTGAAAAAGCTACATCAACACAGTTATGCACTAACGGATTGCTGCAGAGGTTGCAGCTGTGTACCCTACTCCCTATCCCTTTAGATTTGTTCTCCATTGGCCCTAATTTGCACTGCTTTGGAAAGAGCTTAAGGTACACAAAGAAAAGTTGCTCTTTTCTCAGAAAGCGAAAAGTCTTAATACAGAAATAGATGCAATTAAAAAATAATTTTAATTACACAAACATTATTTGTTATACAGTGCAGAGACAAGTGTATCCCATTCTTTAAAAATGGCCCTGACCAAACACTGACTCCTTTCTTTTGTCTATTGCAGCTTCAAAAATTTCTCCTCCTCCTTTCTTCTTACAAATCCTCTGTAAAATTTTCTGCAGAAGGAAATACCGTGATCTAAAATTTTATTTGACCTAATCCTCATGTCTACAGTCTCTTATCATCTCAAACAACATATATGTTAATGCAGAGTTTTCATCATCTAGCAATTTTCTCAGCCACACATCCTTCTAATAAATTACCTCAGTTTGGCATCTGAGAAATTGCAAGAAGTGGATGCACATTGGATTAATCACTAAAAAAATCTCAAGGAGTTAAGCATGCTGTTATCAATACCTTTCACTCAGGACACCCTTGAGTCTTGAACTAACAAAAGTGAGCCACAGCACACTCTCCTTTTATTTACCTGTACAGTCTTTAGTATTTGGTAGCAAATTTGTCTTTGGTAAGCTGCAACCACCTCCAGGACCAGGTCTGTGTGAGATCCCAAGAATATATCTAGGAACATCTCACAGAACATAACAGCTTCTGTAGAAGACTGTAGAAGACTGTGATGCTTATGGCAGAGAAGCTTTGCTGATGGAAATAATGCATTTACCCAGGCACTGACAACAAGGATTATCAGCCACCAAAACCAGAAAGGCAGCTGAAGAGCTGCAGGAGAAATTGCCTTGATTACAAAACCCAAAGTGGCTGTGTAATGCAGCATCCACTGAAATTAAGAAATAGCAGCATCAACAGATGTGTGATAAGGCAGAATCACCTTTCACTCAGTAAAGAAGTCACACACTCTGATCTGCACACAAAATATGATTTGTATATACAGCAATTGTGGGATGAGATTTTTTATAATTATTAACTTTCATTAAAATATCAAAATAGTATTATGTTCTATGCATGCTGAACACAGAAATCAGATGCATTCGGGAGGTGGGATGCAGATGCAGGTTTCATATATGACCTTAAATTTGGAGTTAGTGAGTGTGACACACCAAATGGTACAAAGAAAGCTGCATCATAGTTTCTTTTCTGGAGTCTACATGTTTACCCTGTCTCTGAGAGAACTGTATTACTTTGATCCTTCAAAGAGTGGTGTATCTACACAAGACCAAAAGAAAATCCTGGGGAAGCAGAAATTATATGATAGCAATCAGAATAACTCTTGTTCCTGGGTAGGTGTGTAGCCCATCTGTAGATCACACCTGCACATTCAGCAGTTGATCCCATGTTCCCTTTTCTAATAAGGAAACTCTTAGTTTGCGGCATATTGGATTGATGTTCAGGTTATGAAGGAACCAGAAGTTTTGAGAGTGACAAGGGCATAAAAAAAGTGCACTTATGGGTATGACTATGAGACCACATTGGACTGTGAGAGCTTCTCATCTTTCCAAGGGCTTCATTAGATTATATGCTGAGCTCCTGGGCAATGCTGGGTAGGAATTTCCCTTTCATTACCCCTCCAGAAAAGAGGATATCTTTAACCTTAGTAATTTTATTGAGCCAGTTTACAGTAAAGACACTGCACTGGTTTGAAAGGACAGGTGTGTGCTAGGGAAAAAGCTGGGCCTTCCCTTGAAATGGAGAAAGTAAAATCCCTCCCCCTGAATTAGTATAATTTTGAAATTAGGGACTCTCAGGCAAAGATATGGGGATAGGAATAACAGTTCTTTACTAGTATGTATAACAAGGCAAAACAAAGCAAAAACTATGAAATTAACAACAAACAGAACAGGAACCCAGTAACAGTTCTTTTGGCTGTGGGCACTTTTCCCCTCTGGTGCAGTTCCCATCACAGCCGGCAGTGAGCTCTGGCAGGCTCCCGGTGGGCAGGGGCAGATGTGGCGATCCCGTGCAGCTGCAGGAGTGCTGGGGATGATGGTGGCTGTGCCCCAGGTGGGAAGGGTGGAGGAGAGGCTCTGCTCACGGATCCTTGGAGCACTGTCAGTCTCGGTGCTTCAACAGGATGCTTGGAGATAGCAACTGAAGCAGGAGAGAGTCCTAGCAAGGGTGCGGGGTCCAACAACAGAGATGCAGCTCCCGGTATTGGGATGGCAGGGCGAGGTTTTCCAGCGGCCTTCTTCCTCCGAGAGCCAAAAACGAATGACTGCCCGCAACTTCCACCCCTCCCCCGCTTTACCTACTTCAAATGTCGCACTATTTCCCCCTTTACCCCCCACCCTCCAAGAGAAACTCCCAAAAAACAGGGAGGCTCTCCCTCCCCCATCTCAAGGTCTCAAGGACCGAGCCATCAGTGCTCCTTAGCACGTCAATGGAAAAAAATTCCACAGGCAGAGAGGAAAGGAAAAAATCAACCCCTAACAGACACATAAATAGTTGTACTGGCAGAGCAAATTAGGCAGGAACAGAGACCAAGACTATTTGTTGTGTCTTCTCTATTGCTGCCAGCAGAACAGGCTGCACCAGTCTTTCACAGCTCTTCCAATCCTTTGACATCAATTTCTCACTTGGCTTCATCCTAAGAATCAGCTATACAACGAAGATACTAGAATGATATCCCATCAGGTTTCATTTATGATCTATGCAAACAAATCCAGCAAAAAAACTGAAGGTTGTGTTTGTGTGTGTTTATAAGAACATACATTGCAGCTGACAGAGAGACATCAACTCACACAGAAGCAGGTCTCAGGAGCAGAAATGCAGTAAAGACTGAAAAAATTAGTCAAAACAAGTGAGAATATACCATTTGCCCCTGACCATAATCATATCTGAGGAGGTTTCTTATCTACTCTCAAGCACCAGAGGTCTCTTGGATTGGTCAGGTGCTGAGCAATGGAGGCCTATAGTACTCAGCAGGAGCTAACCCCAAAGGGGATCCTGCTGGCCTGGAACAAGGAGATAAATGTTGATTGAATAAGGCATGGCTCATAAGACTTTTGTGTTCCCTTGTCATTGTGGGATGGTGGGTTTTGTTATAAAAGTAATTAGCATATATGTGGAAGTACTTTGTGGAAGCAAATGTGAAAATAAGCCTGTATTTTTTCTAGGGACTGATTTACATTAATTATCTTCTACTTAAAAAAACTTCACAGACTCTTTTTTTAAAAATATTGTTTCTTTGTGGAAAAATGAAGAACAGAACACATCTGTAAAACACTGTGCATACAAATTTCTAGCATTTCCAGCAAGAATGTATTCTCCAAGACAGAAAGGCTTGGGTTTAAGTCAAAAGTGCTACTTCACAACCAGCTAAAGTCAGAGACCTCAGTTTACATCCAGCTCCCCTAATTACTAGCTTTATTCTCCAAAAATTGACCTTCAGAGAACCAGACTTAATTTTAGGAACCTATATGTGGATTTAGGTGCCTAAACTTAGCCACACTGTGTTACTATTTAATTTTTTTTTTAATTTAATTAATCATAGCATTGCTCATTTACCCACATAAAAGGTATCAAGACAGTTTGTGATCTCAGAAAAAGACTGTTTCACAAAAATTTAACCAGCAACAATGTAGCAACTTCAGACTGCAAATATCCATAATGAAAGCATATGGATTTTCAGGGTGGACGTCTGTGTTTAACTTCTTCTTTGTGCATGGCCCTTTGCCAGATCCCAGTCTTTTAGTCATCCTGCGAGGGACGAAATACACCCTTGCTGTCTTTTGAGGCATTCACTGGAGCTTTTTTACACAGTAGTTTGAACCAGTGGAGGGCATGACCTGTGTCTCAGCCCAGCATGGAGCAGGGGCTCAGCTGCGGCACACGGAAGGACCTGTATTAATCCCAGCTGTAGAGACCTACTTGCACACAACTAGGATTCACTCTATTCCTCATGCTTTTAAAGAAAGGCTCTCATTCCTCCCAAACAAATTAAATAATAATAATAATAATAATAATAATAATAATAATAATAATAATAATAAAATAAAATAAAAAAAGAAGCTAAATTGTCCATCTAAGTCAATATTATCTCATGGAATAAGTTCCCACAAAATGATCACTGAGTAAACCTCCCAAACTTGTTCCATTTTGAAGAATTTCAGGCACTGCCTGGCAGCGGCAGAATATTCAGCAGAATAAATTCATAAACCTGCCTGATGTACCTGCTTCCATCTCTGCTGTGATTTCTGCCTGCGTCCCTCTGCCTCCAGCATCTAGGAGTAGGCAAAGAGAGTAGAGATGCACTTGTGGATCTAAACATTACGTCTCCTTCCTAGTGTGATGTGACAGACAGCCAAGATTCCTTTCCCTCAGGTATCTCTGACCAGAGTGTATATCTGGCTCCTTCATGTTGGAGGAAAAAAAGCTCCTTTTGTTTCATGACTGCTGCCTATCTCTCTCTTGAAGTGGAGGTTACAGATTAAGGAGGAAGGTGTGTATTGGCAGGCTTGACTTGCAGGAAGAGTAGTGTTAAGAAATGAGATATGAAGCAAACAGACAGTCCTGGTGAGGAAAATGGGCTTAGCCTTACAAATCTGTGACAATGTGCACCTGGATATCCAGGGATCATCACAGCTGTTTCTGCCTCTGGGTCCCAGTAGGGACTAACATGCTAACATGCTGTTAGCCCTTCTGCAGTCTGATAGCCAAAGCATCCACTGGTTTGGTCAGTGCTAGTGTCACAAAATAAATAGTGATGCATCTCTATTGTTTTAAAAATTCCTAAACTGAGGTGAGGAATGAGGTCAGATTGAAACAAGATATACAAGCTTTCAGATGTTTAAAGCAAAAAATCCCCAGACATAAAACAAGTACTAATTGCCTCTATCCAGGTCCTGTTGAAAGATTTGCCCTATGTTGGGTGTTGAATTTTCCACTTATCTTTCTGTGGAATTTTTCCCATTGTTATGCTAAGTATTCAGAGCTACACCCAGAAGCTCAGACAGCTAAGTTAACAGTTTCTCTCGAAGCTGGGGGGGAGAGGGGCAACACCAGAAAAGGAGAGTTGGGGTAGTGGCCTGATCTCTGGCTCTCTCACTCGTCTGGCTCGGAGCAGGACGGTCGCTAGAAACTCCGCTCTGCCACGCTGACGTGGGAGCTGCTTTTCCCTGACTGTGGGATCCTGCAACCTCCCTGCTCAGACGCTCTCCTGCATCTCCTACCGACTTCAGCACATCCTGTTGGAGCATCAGGACTGACCCTGCCCTGGGACCTGTGAGTGGCTTCTCCCCTCTGCCCTTTCCCATCTGGGACACAGATGCCATTCCCCGCAGCGCCCCTCCAGCCACGTGGGATCACCGCCTCTCCTCCCTGCTCACTGAGAGCTGGCAGGCAGCGCCAGAGTGGTAACGGCACCACAGAGGAAAGGTGTCCACAACCAGAACTGTTTACTGGGTTTTCTGCTCTGTTGCTGTTATCTCCCAGTTATTGTTGTGTTTTATTTCTCTTGTTACTTATATATATATGTATCAGTAAAGAACTGTTATTCCTACCCCCATATCTCTGCCTAAGAGCTCTTTAATTTCGAAAATAATAGTGGAGTGAATGGAAAGGGGGGGTGGGTTATACTCTCCTTTTCAGAAAGAGGCCCTTGTCCCTTTTGGCAGATACCTGTCTTTCAAACCAAGACACCCTAGCACAAAACCTTCAGATTTTTGCAGAACAAAAAAACAGTTGTCAACAGTTTGTTGACAGTCTCTGGGACACATATTTTACAGCAAGACCACGTTGGGCTCAGACTTTATGGGTCTGTAAATTTACTTTGTTGGAGATAGTGCATTTCCCACAGAGATGATGTTACTTCTGCTAGGAAAAAAAAAGAAAAAATGAAAACCAGAAACTAACATGATATGAATTCTGCAAAATCTTTTTTTCGTCTGCCCGGCCTGCTTTTACTCAAATATAAAATCCAGTTTACTCAAATATAAAATCCTTTGATTTAATTACCTTTAATATTCTATTTATAACCAGAGCATAGTGTCTATCCTTGTAATTTTCACTAAAGAAATATCTATCTTTTCCTCACTCATATTTCAACAGTACTGCGTACAGAACTGACACTCTTACCCATTTCTATCAAAACCTGAGCTGTTAATGGATTTTTGTGTATATTTCATTTAAAACACTACTGTGTTTAAACACTTAGAGTGCTGAATGTAAAAATAGCTGGCAATCTCAGAAGTGAGTATTTTTTTGAAATACAGGTGATTTTATTATGCACCACAACATTTCTTTTACTCATCATTTATTAATATTTTATATAGCTCATCAAAAATGAAGGTTGAGGTCTACAATTGCTCACACATAAAAGAACAAGGAAAAGGACAAACAAGGCCATTATCCAGAGCATTGTGGACTAGGAAAAACACTCTCAGATTTTCATTGCACACCTTGAAATACAGTAACGACTTTAAAGGCCCAAGTCAAGGAAAAAGAAAACTTTTTTTTAATAATCAACATGGTTCCCAGTTACATATATACTCACATGTACTTCAGAAAGCATCTGGATTTTTATTGACATCCATTTTTACTTATCAGTTTCATTCTGCAGCCTCTATCTTTGCTTTGTTGCTGGGGAGCCTCATCTCCTCTGAGCAGACTGGTGAGCAGAAGACAGTTTTCCACTTGGCTCACAGCCCTACACTATGCATTGTTGACATGAATGTGTTTAATAATAATTCCTGCTGATTCTGTTGTGGAAAAACTTACTCTTCATAAGCTGACTAGCTTGTGGTGCTAGTGCATGTGTGCATAATTTTTTTTTTCTCATTTTAAGGGACTTGGGCCCTGGTTTACAAAAAACTGCTTGACCATGTGCTAACAGCTAAACATACTCGTTCCCACCTTCATTTATCAAAGCACTTAAGTATGTATTGAATCTGGCTGGCTTCAAAGGGACTTAAATGCCTGCTGAAGTGCTTGTCGATTCAGTCTCAGGTCTCAGGAGTAAATTCGAGCTCAGATACTCTCTCAAACATATGTACAACTGCCGCCCCAACAGCAAGATTTATGCCTTTCACTGCAATAGACTTACCAATTTAGAAGTTATCACATTTCCCCGGGTGAATACAATTGTGTATTTCATAAAACCTTACCAAAGATATGATCAGAACTACCTCTCTGTTGCAGTGTGTTTCTTGTTAATGGTATATTCTGTTATTGCCCAAGCGAATGGCTTAGTCCAAAATTATACCCCCACCCACCTTGTCAATCTATCCTAAACTACATGTCAGTCTTGCTTTGTGCCAGACCCCTGCTTGGAATTTCTCTTTGGAAATCCCCTAAAACTCAACACCTCATTAGTCTATGAGACCCAGTTTTCCCCCCTACTTCTCTCATTAGACAATGCCTTTGTAAACCTTACCCTTTATCCCTCCTCAGAATTTCTCCAATTTGCTAAGAATTTGCACCTTCCCCTTGAACCTCCCCCATATTTAAGTTGTTGCACCCTTCGCCATTTTTGTCTTTTGCCCCACAGATTCCTCAAACTAATAAATCCTTTTCATCCTGTGCAAAAGACCCCCCTTCCTCCTTGCCTTCTTTGAATGCAATCTGACAGCCAAAAGGCCAAGTAGCAATAGCTCGAGCCACATCTAAGGCCTCTGGTTCCCAGGGTGGAACTCACTCCAGGCACAGGACTGTAGTGACAAAGTGAGTGCAGCTCTGGCCGTTGCAACACCTCTCCAGAGCAGTCAGTGATCCACTTAATCTGCATTTCTGTGTCACTTCATAATACAAGAGGGGGGAGAAAAGAAAACCTATTAAATGAGTCCATAATAGTTATGCAAAGGATACCAATGGTTCCATTTTTAATTACATCACAGTATTCCTCTAATAGATACACTCTCCCTAAATAACAAAGGTTCTCCCATCTTCAATAAAAAGAAAGGAACAAGAACCATGTTTCTATATGCTGTGGTGTTTAACGCATACCTGTTAAAGGACTGTATGCTACTGAAATATTAAAATACAATACACACAACTTCAAAATCTTCAACAGTTCTTTATAAAAATAAACAAATGTAAAACTTTATGGGGTCTAGAAGGAGGAGTCAGAAGTGGGAATTGGGTCAACTCACTCATGAGAATTATTTAGGGTAGTATTTAGGTAGCAACAAATGTTTTCAAATTACATACTTCCTCTTATTTCAAGCAAACAACAAAAGTGGACTGTACTACATTTCCTTAGTTCATAAGCTCTTAACATAATTTTAAAGTGCCAACCTATTAAGAAGGATTTTCAAATACTACTGTCATTGTAGCTGAAGTTGTCAGGACATGCAGTGAAAATGTATAATTTCTTTTTATTCTAGGAAATATGATTTTCTAAAGAGCAATAGGCAGTAAAACAGCAACTTTATCTAGTAATTCCTTTTTCTAAAAGTGCTGATTTAGAGACACACACTATACCAAACTATTTGTCTTTGATTTTTACATCTGTTCAGACTGTTACATCTGTTTTGCAAACACCAGGTACATAGATTTATGACTGGAACACCTGAGCAAGTAACACTGCTGTTTCACACCATGCTCTGGATACTACTTGCACAGGTATTAAATACAGGCTTAAATCCACACAAGGACACCAGGTAACTTGCAATCATGACAGAATCTATAGCTCCATAAAGGTTTCTAGGTTCTTTGTAAAACTTAGGAGAATAAAAAGGGCAGGTTGCAATTTCAATGAGCCAGTAGGAAAGCTCTTTCTCTCAAAAAAACCAAACCAAACCAAACCAAACCAAACCAAACCAAACCAAACCCAAAAATCCAAAACAAACAAACAAACAAACAAAAAAACAAAAAAACAAAAACAAAAACAAAACCACAAAAATCCACAAAGAAAATAAGGTAATTTAAATCCTGTTCCTTCTTTTCCTGAGCTTGCTGTTTGGCTGTTCTCCTAGGATGGCTGGAAACATTGCCATGAGCCTGGGCATCCTACTTGCTGAGGAAGACAGTAAGAGCTATCACATAACACATGGAAATCTTCCCTACCACCACCCTGCTTGGTAAATGTGTTGGTGCTTTTCAAAAATAGATGGTAGCCTGATTCAAATCTACTGGGAATCAGTTTTTATATGCCTATTTATCTACATTGTATGCAATGTGCAAAATAGTGTGTTGACCTTCTTTTAGAGCACTTCAGTCTAACTGCACAATTTCAGAAATTCAACCCTGGTTTTCAGGAAACAAACCACCTACAATTAAGCTATTAGGGTTAGACACTTCACTAACTGACAGATTCCAGCCCAGGATCTTTTTTTGCTATTTCATCACCTTCGTACAAAATTCCAGCACTTATTAACAGGACAGGTCAGTGAGAAAAACTTCACTGGTATAGAGATAGTGGAAAAAATAATTACAGCAGTGATATTTTTGCACACACATGTACCCTTAGGTGCATGCAGTTAATAATAAGATGGTCCTGCCACTAAAGAGCTATCTGTAAAACATTTACATATTTCAAACTGATTAATTATTAATATACTTCCAAACTATTTTTCTGAAAGGACTATTTACTTCCCTTCCCCATTAATAGGAGTGACCTAATTGAAAGCTAAGCTTGTGGCCCTGTGCTTTCTAGGTTTAGAAACAAAACCTACCTTCCCCCTGCTAAATCAAATATCACAATGTCAAATGCTCTGCAGACATTTCCCTCAGGAATTTGAAAGGCTAATTAGGGTGAGCTTCACCATAAAGAATACAGTTGTTAAAACAGCTTTTGTACACACTGGAGTAATGATCATTCTTATACAGACGCAGTGATTTGTTGCTGCAATTTGCAACCATATATCTCTCAGGAGCTAGTTCAGATGTTGTTATTTATTGCACATATGATTATTAATGACATCTTAGCAACCACTAGAAGTGACTGGTTTCGCCTCAGGAAGTAAATTATTTTAGCTCAATGTTTACAGACCTAAGGAAGCATCAGTTTCTGTAGAAAATCAGTTCTTCATTTGACCTTCCACACCTCTAACTCTAAGGTCTGTACCTTCATTACTTACAGATATTTTCCTCACACTGTAAAAATTTTTGTCATTATGAAATAAGAACAAACCCTCTTCAGTTCTTCTTTATATTGAAAAAAGTTTTTTACCCGGAAAAGAAAAAAAGAAGAGGGTTTTTTAAATAAAAAGGAGAGAAAAAGTAGTGTTGTATACAAATGTATATACATAAATAAATAATTATGTGTGCAGAATATAGGGCCACATTCTCACATCACCTGTAATTTTTGATAGGGAAAGTGAAAATACTTCTTTTTCAATTAAAATGAAAAGACTTATTTTTCAGTTAAAAATGCTGCCGATCTGCAGAAGCACTTGCAGAAATTAAAATCTTGCAAGATTGCTTACATATTTCACAGTACTATTACTTCCAATGGCTTATGCTTTTGTGTTTTATGCATCAAAAATCAGTAGTTTTCTATTCCATGATATTCTATCAAGTTGTTGCTGAATCTAGACTTAAACTGAGATCTTCTCTCTTGGTGTCTGAGGGAAAAAATGAATGCAATCAAGAAAACCAGAGGAGCTCACTCTAATTTTGATCCCATTTGAACACTGAGTTTCAAGAAGTTACTATAGCACAGCCTTTATTGGAGATGTGTTCCCCTTAGAAGAGATTATGAAAAATTCATGGGAGTTCAGATGAATCCTAATAAAACAAAGTGGATCTTTAGCTCTTGCCTGAAGTCATCTTTTGTTTGCACCTCAGTCTGGTCCAGGAATTTGCCCTGTGTAGGTAGTGGGAATTCCTCAGAAGGACAGCCAACAAGAGTTCTGAACACAAGCTTCTTTAAATTTACTGAGAATAAAGTAGTAAAACAAGAAAAGGTGTGATAATGGTAGATTTTTCAAGGGAGACAAAAAGCCAAAGAATTTTACAGACTACACAAGAATTTAACAGACTACAAGATATGCCCTTTTGTAAGTACAGGTGTTAAAAGAGTAATTGAAATATGATTTGCAGTTATCAAATAACTAACAGCAACAAATAATTAGATATTAGTGTATCTAAAACATATAGTATTATAAAATTTAAAATTATCTTGATTGCTTTAGTAAACTTTTCATGATCAATATCAAATAGCAATGCTTAAACAAAGAAAAAAAAGAAATCTAGTGTCCGCTGCGCAGAGCTATGTTAATCTCATCTGTACATTAATATATTCATGGAAAACAGTGATCTCTAGTCAACATATGACATAATTTCCTCACGGTAGTTAACAACAGCTTACTTTCTACTTTTCTTTAAGGATGAGTGTGTAGGAATAATTTCATCTCAGCCCACCTGTGTTTTGTAACTACTTGCTGTAAAACACAATGCTATTGATTATTTCATTTAGTCTATCAGCCAACGATAACATAAATTATATTATTCTAAATTGATAGTAAGGATACCAGAAACTATAGAATCTGGTTTGGGGTCTAGGGTGGTTTAGGTATGTAAATATCTGACTTAAAATAAAAAAAACTAAACTTGGATCTATGGTATTCTTGATCCCATCTTGTTTACATGCTCACAGTTTTTAAATCATGAATGCTGGAAGCTAGCTCACAAATATATATATGCATAAATGTGCAGGCAGGCACCATCACAGAAATTCACATGCATTTATTCCTGTACCATATATATGTTGACAAAAATTGCTTATCAACCCATCCTCCTGTTCTGCAAAAAGGTGCAATAGTTTGTGGTCAATTATGCGGTTTGTGGTTATTAAGAAAAATGAAAATATTAGCAATTTTCACAAATAAAAGATTCATGGGGTGAGGCTTTTCTTCTTTAGACATCATAGCTGAACAATTTTCCATAACAAATGAGAAACAAAGCAAAACCTCTTCACAGACACATCTCAAACATAAAAGGCAGCAGATATGTCAAAACATTTGTTGTGAATTGTTTATCTGAGTGTGATGCTTCATAGCTTACTTCTTCAGTGTAATTTGGGAATCATGTGAGAATAATTATCCAAATAATCAAAAAATTTTGCTTGTTAGCATTCTAATATTTGCATACATATATATTGTGCTTAAACATATGTTTCTGTCTTGCTATTTTGCACAAAGTACATAGACCTCCACACTAGTGGAAAAGAAGTAACTGTAAAATGTTCAAATATCTTAAATTATAGTGAATGGTGGCTAAAAAGAGTATCTGGTACATAAGATGACAGAAAATCTTGAACACTTGCTAGAATTTTCCATGGTTTGAAATGGTAATTTTTGACAACAATTAATGCCCCACAAAACCCCACCTTGATCCAACTGCTTACATTGTAAAGGAACCTTTTAGCATTTCTCCTACTTCACCATTATGCCATGACATTGTCAGATTTATGTAGGAAAACACAGCTTTACAGCTTCTGTCCTTAGACATCCACAGAAGATAAAGTTAGTATATAATTTACATTATTTTTGTTGATTTTTTATTGTTTGTTTTGATGTTTGTTTGTTTTGATGTTTGTTTGTTTGTTTGTTTTTTAAGGAAAAGTACTGTAATGTCTAAACACTTGAATACCTAAGCACATTGTTTCCAAGAGGCTCTTTAAAGATTTTGAGGCTGAGTAACAAGAAAGCCTTCAGGACTGACTATTCCAGAGTGACTGAGCAGACAAGGCTTGAAGGAAAACAGTGAGTCTGCATATCTAGTCTGTGAAAACAGCATCAGATAAAACAAGTGAATAGCAGGACTGAAAGGCTGTAGGAATTTGCAAGGAGATGTCCAAAAGCATACCAGAAAATCTCAAGAAAAGTATAACAAGCATTGGTAGCAGAGATTAGGGTGATAAATATGTGTATGATGAATACTGTGCTAGAACTTGCTCTCCTAGGAGCAGCTTTTCAAGAAACGCTGTTAAAAAAAAATGCCTCAAACCCTCACCACCACAAGCAAAAAAAACCCCAAAAAAACAAACAAACAAACAAACAAAAAAACCAACAAAAAATCAAAAAAACAACTTAGTGATCAATGTTTGCAGAAAATCTTGGAGTCAGAATGTAAACAGAGTATATTAGGTAAATAAAACCATGGCTGAAACCTGCTTCTGGAAAATCTTGGTCATTGCTGTTTTATCAGAGCTTGGGCAAATTGTTCTGCTCTTTAGAAAGGAGAACAAATGAGCAGTAATTTTCAAGAGGTCATAATGGAGAATTTGAAGAAAATAATTATGGTAACCATTTGGAAGTGCTTTCCTGAAAGTATGAATAAGAAAAGGTGTTTTGGAAGTGCAGGTTCTTATGCACAGGTAATAGCAAGTTTGTGTGTATGGCACGTGCATAGCAGCAAGTCATCCTGTATCAGGTGCTGGCTCTGAAATATTGAGTGAAGCTAATGCTCTCCAGTGGAAAACTCACATGGTCTTGGGGGAGCACTGTAATCTGAGGGGTTGTTCATCATCTCCCTGGATGAAATGAGCAGGAAGGGCAAATGGCCAGGAGCTCCTGATCTGGAAGTCCATTAAAATTACAGCAGCAGAGAGAAAATGAGCAAATCTTTGGACAATGTTATAGGAGGCTTCTCATCAGAGTGTCTGTGGCAGCTATTAGTTATCGGATATCCTGGAGAGTCATCAGCATCAACTGCATGCTTTGCTCTTTGTTCACAATTTCAGTATTAAATACTGAACATTATACCCTGCAAACCATGGGCGCAGAAGTTGCCATGATGTGAAATAATGTCCTTTGTGGTTTCCACCTCTTGTGCTGGACCACAGCTGTGGGGGAGCCTTGTGGGTCTGTGTGAGAATGTAAATTTGGAGGCATGCATGCACCCTGCCTTTCTCATAAAACTCTTGCAGGAGCTGGCCAGCATCTCATGTTTAAAAATCCTGCCCATAGAAAGGCCATTCTGTTTCATATTTTCTACTTAATTTGTAGATACTTTGTTTACTTATGGCCACTGATGTTGTCTTGGTTTAATTTGAGTTTCCCGGGCAACACACTAAAAAATGTCATAGTTTTGATTTGCCAATTTAAATATACTTATTTTCTGTTCTGAGATAGAACCAGGAGCAAAAGAGCAAGGCAGGCTTAAAACTTAAAAGGGTATAAAAACTTTATTAACTACACAGTGAAAGAAAAAAAACAAATTCAGAATAAGATTTTCAGACCATTCTCTCCTCCCCTCTCCCAACTTTCATAGCAACAAGACAAACATGCAAAGACTACTTCAGTCAATTTCCAATTTAAACAGTCTTTTTTTTCAGTTCATTTTGGAGAGAGAAGTTTCTTCTTGTCAGGCCATAGGGACTTCTCCACAAGTGAGGGGGGGCAAAAAAAACAACCCAGTCCTCTCGTGGCTTCACTTTCACGATTTGCATCCGCCCGGGAAAAAACTTGCAAAGTC
>VZTT01025475.1:682-23246 GCA_013400855.1 Buphagus erythrorhynchus | reverse complement strand
TGCACTCTGACAAACATCAGCTTTTGGGTGAGGGTAGAAGTAGCATTTGGTCATTACTCCGAACTCTTTGATCTTTCAGAAACTCTGTACTTTAGTATACCGTAGACTTTGCTAGCAATTGCTACAATGATCTCAGTGGCAGCAACAAGTGAGACCAAAAATTGGGCCCAAGAACTCAAACTGCAGAAACAGATGCTGAAAGGTAATTCACTGGAAAGAAATACATTTTTGTTTCTTTACATTTAGGCCTGGATAACAAGGGCATAATGAAAGAGATCTCAAAACAAAAGACTTGAATATAAGTGCTATGCACTGGTAATGCTATATTTAAACAGTTACAACAAAGATGACAGCAGAAATTTGTCTTTTGGAAACTTCTCTGTCCTCCCCGCGTTTTCTGCCTGTCTTTACCCAGAGTGACCACTAGGTCTTCTAAATTGTAGCTGCAGCCTCCCAGCAAGAGTGTGGGGAACCAAAACCCTTTACACTTTTTAAAAGGAACAAATCCATCTTAAAAAATCATAGAACCATAGATAGGTTTGGGTTGGAAGAGACCTTGAAAACTATCTAGTTTCAACACCCCATGGACAGGGATTCTACCCACTAGATCAGTTTGCTGCCATGAGGATCTTCTCCATGGTTTTCTCAGGGATAGAGGTGAGGCTCAATGACTGAAATATGATATCTATGCAGCAAGGTGATATACCGGTGATTCCTAAAGTCTCTGCTAGGCTGTTTGTTAGGTTGTTTATAAGTGGTCAAACCTTCAAAATAGATCAAGTTTAAATAAAGGCTACCTGGCATATTTCAGGGTCCTGAATACATAGGATCTTTTTTACAGCAAGGTTCTTGATGAATACAAAACCTGCTTTTACAAATATTTTTCTCACTTAGAATTTTCCTGCTTCTACATTTTTTTCTCCAGCCAGACTTATTTGCTAGCATATATGTGAAAGTAGACAAAAAAGTGAGTGTAAACACATTAACTGTGAATTAGCTTAGAATTTTATAATTAAAAGAAATTCACAGCAATTTTGTAGAGCTTTTGTCAGGCAATAGCTGTTAGGGCATCCGAATAAAATATAGAAAGCTACACACAGATGCCAGGTGTTAAAGTGCCTAACACCTGACCTTTCAGGATAAGCACTGAAAAAAGTAAGGTGGAGATCCTAAAGGATTACATTTTTAAAGCATTAAGAGACTGCTGCAGTTAGGTACATGGACTTGGGACTTTAGGGGAATTTTGCACATGTCTATCTGAATAGGTTGAGATTCATTCCATCTGTCTCAAGCCCAAGAGAGTTCCAGCCTGGAATACCATATAACTGCAACAGCAGCTCTGTCAGATACTTACTTTGAACACATTGAGATATTCATTTGTTCATCCAATTTCCAAACTTAAAATATTTTGCATACCACCACCAAACACTACATTACAAACAGAAAATATACCTCTGTAGGACCTCAAATCCCTGCAAGGCACATGGAAATCTAAAACTCATCTTCGTATAGCCTAGGTAAATACTACACACTGAGCTGCCACAACTGTGTCTCTGTATCTCTCAATTCTGTCAAACCAGCATGACAATACAGCACTTCATGTTCTAACAGCTTCTCCTGGTTCAACCTGCTGTGTCTCTCCACTGGCTTCTGCAAAGCTAGGCTGAAATGTGGTGGCTGAAAGGAAGGCTGTGTTACCCTGCTAAACTCAAGGGCGGTAAAACTCCAAAAGCAGTTAGCAAGGCTTGCTTATAGCCTCATTCATCTTCAGGCTTTGTATACAAAACCAGAAAATTCACAGCAGTTTCTGACATGCTACCAAGACAGCAACCTTGGAAACAGAGCACACTCCAACCTAAAGCCCCCAAACATATCCCTAAATGAGCCAGGTGCTACCAAAAGAGAAATAAGTCACTAGGCTCTCCAGAACGGGAAAATATGCTTCAAACTTTTTAGAAGGCCAAAAGTTAGAGAGGAAAAGTGTAGTGTTGGCCTACATGAGAAGTCATTTGCACCTGGCAGAGGCAGAAGACCTAAAGTGTCATAAAAGTCTGATGTATAGGAGTGTTTTTTGTCTTGCAAATGGGTGTGAGGATTGGAGTTTTGTAGCTTTACCATAAAGCTGTGAATCAGAGCTTCCTGGTGTGTGCAGCTGTGTCAGGGTGCTTCTCAGCAGCACTGTCTACACCAGCATATGCTTCTCTTTTCCTAGTTAGGTTGCTGAAGGTGTTTAAAACCAGTTTTTAATATCCCTCCTGTTTTCCCCTCTTCCACCATCTTCTCCTTGCTTCATTCTCTCTAGTATTAAACAACTAGTTTAAGACAGAAGAAATAAACTGCAAGGAAATCTTGTTTGCTCATTAGGCTTTGTACATGACTTTCTGACTAATTTCTCCCTTGACCATCTTATAGTCACCATAACTCTAAAAATAAAGTCTCAATCTAGGTGAAGCTTTTAATGCTTTTTCAGAATTTCTTAATATTTCTAGCATTACAGAAACACAGTGGTACCCAGAAAAACCCTGAACACACCCTGACTTTTCAGTGACTATTCTAACTCTGATTTTGGTTTAATTAGTGGCATAGAGGGTCTGCATGGTAGATGGAATGATGGGTCAAGAATTTCAATAGCTCAGGCATATATAGGTTACATTTACTACCTCTGATGTACTGTGGCATTCAGTGCATAGTTTCTCAGCAGGGACATTTATGATTCTGTGGTGCTGTACAGGTTATATTACTATAAGAAATGCTCCTAATCCATGGTGAGCTTTATCTCTGAATGAGAGCAGCAGCCAGAGGGTTGCTCTTCATATAACTTTACTTCCTGCCTTAAGATAATTTTGTGGGCCAGATGAACCCTTCAGTGAAAAAAACACTGATTTGAGTATGTTCTAGCACACCTCATTATTGCACTAGTTTAAGAGTTTATCAGCTAGATAAAGGAAGGTGTCCTTCGTGTAGAAAATAAGAATAATTTTTTAAAATGAAATTATTTGCAAACTGCTTGGAGATTTAGTATCATGGATTTATTTTGCTAATAAATGGAAACATAAAAAGTGCAACACGAGGCACAATTTTGCATATGTTTTATAAACATGTTATTTCCACTGTGGCATAGAACCTCTGAAACTTACTGGTAGAAATAGATAGAGTTACTTCTTAAATTAAGAAAATCACTGGTTGGGATGCTCATACCAGCTTCTTGGAATCAGAAGCAATGCAAAAATTTTGAGAATGTGAAGTGAAAAGTAGTATATCTACTTAAATCTACAGAGATGATCCACATATGCACAGCTGAAATTGGAATGAATCTGGTACACAGGGGTTAATCTCCTACCCAAAGATTCAGGAATATTTTCAAAGGAGTAAACTGCAGATTGCAAAACAATTACCTTAACTAGTTCCTGATGTGCTGTATCACACCACATTCAAATCTCCATCTGTGGTGTCTGCAAATACTGTTCACAAAATGGATGTTTCAATGCAAAAATAAATATGATGTAGCTCTGTGACTGTGACACAGAGAGATTTTTATCATATTACAGGCCCAGACACACAATCTGAGAGATACTTCAAGCTTGTGCAAATCCCACATAATTCCTAATTTGCAGGTCTAGGAGAGTACACAGGGATACTTTTCAATATTATCAAGTTGGACTCTAAATGTTTTTTCAAAGTGTTGTTCTTTTCCTGTCTCGTCACACCAGATTGCTATTCATTGTTGCAGAGTACCCATATACTACTCCAGACGTGACTGCATTTTCAAAAAATGAAATACTTTTAATACAGCAGTATTTATAGTACAAAGGCTTGGATAACCACATGGTATTTGTATATTATACCACAAAACATGAAGCAGAGACACAAGTTTTTGTGCAGATCTCTTCCTTGGTGCTTCCTCTTTGGTGGGGTCATAGCGCCCCAAGTCCTTCCTGTTATTCTTGAATGTTTGACTAACCTGGAGAAGAGTAGCAGCAATGTTCCCAAAAAGCTATCTAGTAGCAAATTCATCAAAGCCAATAGTAGATACTAATAATCTACCAGTTACTAAAGATTAAAAAAAATTAAGGTGACTGGTAGCAGCTACAAAGAGATTATAGAACTAGACAGCCTGATAAGGCCACCACTACCTTAGCCGAAAGCAAGAAACAGTTTAAGTAGTAAAGAAAGATTTTACTTTAAAGATGGGAAAAAGCAGAGACCAGGAGTGAGGGTTTCAACTGAGCAGGGAACATTATCCTGAGAGAAAAAAAGTAAAACAGAGCAAAAGGACAAACAGGGTTTGATGAGAGGAAGCAGGGAAAAAACTCAAGGGGAGGAGAAAAAGAATCTGTAGGAAAAAAAAGACAATGTAGGAATCTTCTTGAATGGAACAATAATACAAAAGTTCCAGGATGACCCCTTTCAAGTGTCTTGATGCTGTGTCTAAAAGTACAGATAGTTCATTTCATGGCCACATTTCTAGCAATGTCTTCCTATTTATTAATTTCAATCTGATATGGTCATCCTGAGAAGTGTCAGAGAGGTAACAACAGGAAAATGAGCCTTTCTGTAATAGAAGTTGAAAGATAATAACCTGACTGGACCCTATAGCTATGTTTTTCGGGCTTTGGGGGGGTTTTTTGGCTTTTTGTTTGTTTTTTTTTATTTGTTTATTTTTTGGGGTTTTTTGCCTGTTTGAATTCTCTTTCTTCCCAGTTTAAAATATGCAAATGCTAGAGGAAGGAACAGTTCACAGTATCAATACCTTTCATTGTGACAAAATATATTTCTGCAAATGCACATTTATTCGAAATACAATTTTTGAAGAATCCTGATAATACTTGGCTAAAATTATCTCTTGTATAATTCCACTGAATTAAAAGAGGCTACAGAGGGAGGGAATGAATTTGCCTCCTGGTATTATTGATGAAATATAAAAGAGTTTTATGTCAAGATGTTTTTTATGAACTTGAATCCAGTTTCTAATCATCCAGATTGCCCTGTACAATAAATTCTTGATTATGGCTGCTGGCGTTAACAGTAATAAGACAAGATGACATGCAGCACAATTTTCTTCATTCAGCTTTTCATTTTTCCACTGCTCCTTAAAAGTCTCCATATCTTTCTGTCAGTTTTGCTTAGAAGTCATGTAAAATTAGATATTATCAATCAAGTCACACATTCTCAAGTGCAAAAACATTATTTTGTTGATTGTCATCCAGCTTTGTGGGATGAATTTATGCAGTTACACTCCTTGTTGGGGAAAGTTGTCTCTGTCTTGCTCATGCAACTTTCTGCTGAACTGAGAGCATAGGAGAAAGCAGCCACTCTCCTTTGGTTTAAAGTGGTGCTGTGGAGAGTGATCAAAGACACTTATCTGCATTCTTTCCATTCTGTATCCTCAACCATGTGCACTTCTCTCCACTAACACTAATTAAGCCAAGGAGGAAAAATTTAGATGTTTGCACTCTAAATACAAATTTATTTCAAAAGAGAATAGCTTACTGGAAAGATAATCAACAAAAGGCTTTCATTTTGAAATCACAGCCTGGCTTTCCCCTGGCTTTCTTGTCTGAGCTCAGAGTTTGGAAATCTTTCAGCCCTTGTTCTGTTTGGTTGATCAATATCAAGAGTTCATTGTAAGCATGAGAACTGAAGCCTGGAAATTACTGTAGAAAACCTAGGATATGCATCTGAAAACAGCGTGGCTAATGGGATGTATCAAAATCCTGCTGGGAATTACTGCTTCAAGTAAGAAAAATATGTGGGATTTCAAGTACTGGGGAGTTTGTCGTCTCATTTCAAGCAACTCTCTAGTGTCTTTACTCAGTCAGCTAAATGTCATTCTTGTTTGTTTGGGAATGAAGTTCATGCAAATTTTTTTTTAATCCTAAACAAAAATCTTCAATTTCTGTAATATCAGAGACATTTATGTGGCTGATACTTGAAATGGATGTGTGGAAAACCTTATTTTCTTCCAAATAATTAAAGCATCATAATTCTCTTCAGTAACAAAATAGGCTAAAGACAGAGGCATAATTTACTAAGCACAAACTACAGTTGACAGGATCAGATGGGAAAAAAAGGAACAAAAAAAACAGGGATGAGAGATGAGACCAACAAGATCTCTAGGAGTTGGTAATAGCTAAAAGGAAGCCTATAACTATGTGAGATGTTGGTATGAACAGAGTTCTGTCTATAATGCAGCTCTTATGAGAGAACATATCATCTCTGTCTCTAGAGAAAATTAGTTAGCTGACCAATGCCTGTGGGTCTTTCAATCTAACTGGTCTGATTTTTGGAAAAAGAGAAACAAGGACCTAGACTTTAGTCTTCCAGCACAACTGCTTTTGAACATGACTTGGAAGGAGGCACCAATCTACTGTCTGACCTCTGTTAACTCTCCTCACAATGCAGATTTGTTGGTGTTGCATAGTGCTAAGGACTTCAGGGGATCTGTCTGGATTTAGGGGAAATTTGAGAAGAAACTTTCCAAGGGGTCCCTCTAAAAAGAAGATTCAAGTGGCCTCTGCCCCATCTGGTTCAGGAAAATATTTCTTTGGAGAAAAGTGGAAAAAACCTTGCTCACTTAACAAGCAAAATATTCACAAGCATGAATAATTAATAATATTAAACAATAAAACCTCTTGCTCTTCTGAAGAGCTGGCAAACTCAGAAAGTCCTTTTCATGGGGTGTAGCTCAGCTTGGTCAGTCTTTATCAGTCCCTCCTGTGCTGGAAAATGCTGCCTCCCAGGCCCCAGTGGGCAACAGGTTTGAGCTCCCAGTGTTTTTCTGGATTTTCAGTCCAGAGCAGGGCCGATCAGTGCCAAGAAAAAGAAGAGCCAGAGTCCAGGGAACTTCTCTGCCTCAACTAGCTAAAAAACTAACTCAAAGCAAAGGAGAGCTGTCTGTGCTGCCATCAACATAGTCTGGGAGGAGAAAAAAAGCTGAAGCTCTTATCGCTGTGTTTTGAATACAAGCCTCAGACATTCCACTGCTTCTCCTTCTCCCCCCCTTCACTCTCAGATCTAGTTTTAAAGGTGCAAAACTTATTTCTGGGCTAAGCAGACAAATAGTGATACAATTCAGCATCATAAAGTCACCCCAGAACAGGACCCATAAGCTACCTCACATACTCCAGGAGCTAGAACAGGTCATGACTTATCTGGCCCTCTGGCTGAGGCGTTTTTCCACATTTTTGCAGGGTCAGAGTTGTGTCCAAGCTGAGGATCAAACAAGAATATGAGTTCCCCATGGCCTCAGCTGGAATGGGATTAGAAGCAGCAGCCACTACTGCTGAATTTGTGTGACCCTAAACCAGACCAGATCAGAGCTGGTTCCCAAGCTAATTATTCTACTTCAGTCTTAAGAAAGGTGTAAGCATGTTGAATAAAGAGGATATTTTTGGGATGTGGAAAAGATGATCATGTTACGTACAGAATAATCAACCTTCTTCAAGGCAAAAGCATCGGCTGCATGATGAAATAGCCCATTTTCTAGCAATTCCTATGTCACAACAGAGCACAGAAAATTTTAAAGTATTCTGAATTCCTCTACACATTTCTGAAGTTTCCGGCATTATGTGTTCTCTTTTATAGAGGAGGCAAAGATTTGATCCCCAGCTGCCCATGAACTGATGATGCCCCTCAAAAACATCTTTCTATAGAGAATTACAGTTATTGCAACATTCCCTTTCAGTAAGTGATGTCATGTACATGGCATTTATTCTTCAGAGCTAACTGCTCATGTCTGATACCCAACTCGCTACAATGAATTCTTCCCTTTGAGGGTGAAGAGGCTCTGGCACAAGTTGCTGAGAGAAGCTGTGGTTGCACCATCCCCAGAATTGTTCAAGGACAGGTTGAACAGAGCTCAGAGCAACCTGGTCTAGTGGAAGGAATCCCTACCCAGGGCAGGGGATTGGAATGAGATGATTTTTAAGGTCCCTCCCAACCCAAAACATTATGTGATTCTGTGAGTCTATTATACATACATATTTTGTACACATATATAATACATTTATATATACAAATGTGTGCATAAACATATATATGTGTGTATTTATTTTTTCATACCGTCACGTTAATTTTACTGGCCAGTGACAGGGAATTTGGTTAATCATCTGAAGGATTTTATTTGCTTAAGAGGTAAAATAAAGTATTTACAAAAGATATGGCATACTTTTAAAAGCATAAGAGAAATATCCTTTCAGAACAAGAATGGAAGATTTGCAACCTGAAAAATACAAGAAGGAAAAGAACTAACTTCAAATCTAGACTAATCACATGCATGCTATGTTACTATTTGTTACTTTACATTCTTCCCCATCATTCCCAAAATATTATTAATGCATAGAAATATGTCTCTAACTATTAATGGGTATATAGTGCATAGAATCTGAGAATCATAGAAGCGTAGAACACTGTGAGGCACTAACACTGCAGCCTTCACAGAAAAGTGGTGGTTGTGTGAAATGTATAAAGAAAGGTCTAAACACACATTAACATTAACACATTAACACCACAGCTCCTCTCCCACCCAAACACAGTCTACCTCTCTTATAAAAGCACTAGTCTTGCTGCTGGCTCAGATGGTAGAGGAGGAGAACAGATATAAGGTCCAGGAGTGACATGACTGTACGAGTGCAGAGATGCCTGACGCTTAATGGAAAAAATTGGAGGACCCATCCCACAAACTGCCTCCCCTTCTGCAGTGAGAAGGGCTGGACCCAGGGGCCGGTTAAGGAAAATAGGTGTCACTTCAACAGCCTGGATGGTATTACCTTGGTTTACATGAAACAGGACCAT
Organism: Buphagus erythrorhynchus; assembly: GCA_013400855.1. Lineage (NCBI taxonomy): Eukaryota > Metazoa > Chordata > Aves > Passeriformes > Sturnidae > Buphagus > Buphagus erythrorhynchus. The sequence goes on along the minus strand of VZTT01025475.1, from coordinate 14,453 downwards.
TTCAAATGCAAACATTTCACTCTCATGACACTTTATGTCACTTTAAAACACTACTGAGAACATACAATGCATTTTGCACCAGCAATTCCTGTACAGCATTGTGTTTTATATTTTTTCTTTTGTGCACTTTCAAATGACTGAAGTAAATGTATTGATTTTCTGAAAGTTTTTTCATTAATATCATCTTTAATTTCTGTTATCTGAATGTAGCTACTTTGTTTGGACGAAGCTCCTGCACTGCTTCCCAGTGTCATAGTGAGCACAGCTCACTTGACAGCTTTGAAAGTACAGGTTTTTCTTTAAAAGATACATTTGACCCTTCTGAAAATGGAGCCATGTGAACAGTCATCTTCAGAGCTAGGTGCAGTAGACCTTTGCATAGGGATGTTTTTATGGTACCATGCATGTGGCAATGCCCTTTCATGGGCCTTTGACACCATGGGAGGTTTGCACAGGAGCAAAACATACCAGACAAAACATTACCTGCTGCCAGTTCTTCTCTTTGTCCTCAAACCTCTGTGGCCAAACCTCTTAGCAAAACAGAAGAATTTCACTAGTTTTTAAAAATGGTACATTCTATTGACTGTTCTAAGGATTGGTCTTGGTTAAAGAAGAGGCATCTTCTGACTTGGACTGACTCTTTCCTCTTAAAATCAGGAGGGAAAGCAAGAATTTGGCACAGCAAGTGTTAATATGTCATGAGGAAAGAAACTTGTTGTCAACCTTTTTAATGCTTCCATGCATATTTGACATGCCACAGAAGACACCCTTGTTTATTGACATTTAGTTTTTCTTTGCAGGAATAGTCACACTCTCCAGTTATTGGCCTTCTTGTTGCTTTCATGCTGAGCCTGTAAGAACAGGATGTTCAAGAGCTGTCTCACATGGTGACGGTGCTGTCTATTGTTCAGACAATTGGCTTCAAGCACTGGTTGGTTTTCACTTTTTGCTTTGAATTGGTTATGACTGAACTTGCATCAGCTGCTGGGCTGGGTGAAGAAAAGGTGTCTCAGTGATGGGCAGATACTCAAAGGGGCTTCTTTTCATTACATGAATTTAACACATCTGCTGCAGTTAAATTTCTTTGTGTACTAGGGGCATCATGGTTCAAATTAGAGGGATATTTTAAGATCGTAAAAATATAATTCCCATCTAAAGCAGTGGTATTTTTAGTTTCATTATATTACTTACTTATTTCAACACATTTGTGATTTGTCCAGGGTTTTGGTTAATGTGCCTATTTTATACAGGCTTTTCAGGATAGTTGTTATATGTAGATTTACCAGTAAACTTGATTAAGCTAGTTTTCTTGTATCTAAGTCTACTAGGAGAACTCACATACACAACTAAATGGTGAGAAAAAAGTTGTCTTCATTAAATGGAATAGAATGAAAAAAGCTGGAGAGATCAGGCTGACTATATTTGCTTCAATCAATAATTGTTTACTTTCTCTTCCTGTAAGAGGTCTTCCACATATTTTCCCTGTGTCTTTCTAAATACAAAGAGAAGTTGTAATGTTGTAACATGAATCCATACAGTAAAACTATTCTCTGTTCTGGGCAACGGCATAAATAAAGCACCCAGACTTTATCAAGTAACACAATGTTAAGACTTGATATTAACAGTTATGAATCGCTTTCTGATCCCTGTGAGTGACCCAAAGATTGATGGTCTCTGCAATTTTGTCCTAGTCATTTTAGGTCTTTTTGACTGGACTGTCAGTGAATATTCACTACATTGTCTAGTTTGTCTGCCACTGTCTGTAAACTAGTTTTAGCTTAAGAGTATTTGCTTTATACAGCATGAAAAAAAAAGCATTAATCTATAAAACTATTTCTTAAGTGTGCCACATTTGGCAAAATTTAAAGATTATGAATGCTCTTTGCATTACAGGGTCCAAAATGTTTGGTATCCTGTAATTTAATCATCAAAAAATAATAAAGCACACACATACAACTTAATAAATGCACTAAAATACCAGTTTGTCACCCAATGAGACACAGACTACATCACCACCTCAAAACAAACCCTCAAAACCCAAGCACCCCACATGAAAGCAGCATTTTCTTGCCCATTTTTTCTCATTACACTCACAGAATCAGATGACAAGTGTTAGACCTTGTCCTGGTTTAAAACGACAGGTGTGCTAGGGAAGAGCAGGGCCTTCCCTCTAAATGGAGCTAATAAATTCCTCCCTCTGAATTAGTATAATTTTGAAATTAAGGGGCTCTCAGGCAAAGATATGGGGATAGGAATAGCAGTTCTTTACTAGTATATCTAACAGGACAAGCAAAACAACAGCTATGAAATAAACAACAAACAGAACAGTAAGCCAGTTCCAGTCCTTTTTGGCCGCAGGCTCCCTTCCCCGTGCTGCAGGTACCGGCGGTGGACAGCTGCAGGGGCGCTGGGAGCGACGGCAGCGCTGTCCCAGATGGGAAAGGGCGGAGGAGACACTGCTCGCAGCGTCGGTCCCGGTGCTCCAACAGGATCTTGGAGACAGCAAGCGGAAGCAGAAGGCATCCAAGCAAAGCAGCGGTGCGGGGTCCAACAACAGAAGAGGCAGCTCCCGCCCTTGGGATGGCGGGGGGTTGTCGCTTTCTCCTCCGAAGCCAAAAGTGAGAGAGAGCGAGCAACAACCTCCCAGCCTGCTTTACCTGCTTCTAATCTTCTAATCCCCCTTCCACCCCGCCCTCCGAGAGAAACTCCCAAAAAAAACCCAGGGAGGCTCTCCCTCCCCCCATCTCAAGGTCTCAAGGACCTAGCCATCAGTGCTCCTTAGCATGTCAATGGAAAAAATTCCACAGGCAAAGAGGAAAGGAAAAACCAACGCCCAACAGATCTGAACGCCTTCAAAGATGGAAACTTTGCACCCACAGCTGTAACATGCAGAAATATGGATGGTTTCACCAGCATTTGCTAGAATCTGCACAGCAGAGACACCGTTTGCAAACTTGGAACAGTATTTTGCCTCTTTTTATGCATGACCACATTATCTGGTATGTAGGAGCTTTGTAGTCTCATGTATTCTTTTCAGGAAGGATTTTGTGGGACGCATGGTGGTGATGGCATTTCAGTGCAGAGTCCCCGGAGGAATGGCATGAAGGTTTGGGGAGACCTGTATGAGCAGGATTATTAAGTACACGCTCTATTTGAGCAGGCATGCCTGCTGGATCTCTTTTCTCTCAACTCATTATTAATGGAGTCTGTGTGTTGGGATGGGGGGACTGATTGAAATTACAAATGAGCTAATTTCCTTTTTCCTTTTGCAACTCCACATCAAGAACAGAGAAGTCCCAGGAAGACTCCACACCCCAAGGAGCATTTTTAAGGATTGCCCCCCTCTCCATGCTCTTTTTGTAGGTCTCCTAACTCAAAATTTCAAAATTCCACAGGGGGAAATATGCTTTGGAGGGAAATATGTGCTAAAATAAAACATGATGCCTGGAAGAGAAAGTATTATCCAAATCTAATTATTAGACACTGTAAGCATTTTGAGAGTCAGAGATCCTACTGAGATGGCAGAATGCCTCATAAGTAATGCAGCAGGTAGGTTTTATCTAATTTCTAGGAGACTATTCATCTCTGGATACAAAGGATTTTTGATAAGTATGCGCATGAAAATAAACCACTATCATTTTGGTGTCACTATCAATTCCCACTTAGCAAGTGCCACTGATACACCTCACTGCACAACCTATGAAGTGTACCCAGCTTATAACTGGTGTAATAAGAGGGTAAATATTGTGCTGATTAGTGCCATGTCAGTAAGTACATAGAAAATGACCATGATAGGAAACAGTTATAATACAAAATTTTACATAGATTTTTTTCCCACAGTTTTTGAGGAGGAGAGAAGCAATATTGTGCAGTAAACTTAGAGACTGTACCCTTGGTAGAGACTCTGACCTTGGTAGTCTCAGATGAGCTTTTTTAAGGCTATTGATGCAAAATCATTGCTGAACATTTTTAATGGGGGCAACTGGAATATGACTCACACTCAGCAAAGGCTCAAAAACCCTAATATGAATGACCAAATTTAATATTTTAAGGCAGTACTTTTAAGCCTTTAGTTAATTTTATATTGAGGCTTGTGCTGTTGATTGGTTGATGGGAAGACAGCATGTAAATGTTCTCATGTATAGAAATGTGTAAAGGTTTGATTGCATGTGCTGCAATTAATTGATATGAAAATATTTTGTTTTAATACTGACAAAAGTTTACTTGGGCAGCTTGTGCCATCTGAACTCAACTTTTGCATGCAAGGTGACTTCCATTTATTCTAATCTGATAGTTTATCCAGCTCCACCTTCCTCCTGTAATATTATTTCAGTATTGGTATTGTATTTTTAAGAGAGGACTTAGCAGTGGTATGTGTTGTTATTTCTGTTTTGTGTTTTTGTGTTGTCTTATCTCACCTATTTTAGATTTTTTGAGAACAATCTCATGGTCTACTCCCACATCTTCCACTTCTGGAAGCCACAGCTGTAGTCAACAGGACACACTGATTCTTGGTACTGTTATACAAAGGAAAGACTTAATGGCTGATATGGACTCTTGAGGAAACGAGACAGTTAAACTCTAGATGATGTATTCAGTTCTCAGCTAAACGATGAGTAGAGGGCCTGAGAACTCCCTTCTCCATTCTCCCAACCCTCACTCCAGAGGATGCAGCACAAGCTCACTCCTTCAGAGGTGCTGGAAAATGCCCTGCATGCTTGCATCACAGGAGACAAAGGGATAGCTATCTGTTACACAGAAATTCACGGGAAACCAGGCCATATTGGTTTCCACAACTGCTCATGCTGCATTCAGTTGCTGCCTTTAAGACTTTTGGACACCAAGTAGATGATAATGAGAGTTTTTCTGATGAGAGCTTCTGGGTTACTGAAGGAATTTTGGAAGGACACTTGGAACAGTGATAGAGAAGTCTAACAATTTACTTCTAGTTCACAATAATACCGATAAATTGAAATATTCAATACAAGTTTCTAGCACAACTGTGAGTTAAAGTGCTCTCAGTAACATAAAAATTGCCAAAGTGCACCTTCACAAAACATAATAGTCATAATTTTTCAGTAAACTAATATGGAAAATGTAAAGGAGAGCGGATTATTTTCTATATCAACAGTTCACTGAGAAGATTGTTTTAATTACAAGGCCCTCACATCCTTTTATATTAGGTGTTTTGTTGAGGTTGAAAAGCCACTAGGGTCTCAATGTCTTCCAAAGCTTTCTCTATAATTGTATAACAGCTACTTAGCAGTTATATGAAGCATGCCATTTAAACAAAATTTAAGTCCACAATTACTCTGTTAATAAAATGTAAATGTAAAATACATGCAACCATCATGAAGATGGAACATTTAATATTCACTTAGCTTCCCACAGAATGAAGGGTTAATTTGGTAAAAGAGATAAGAAGATGGCAGTAATTGCTCTTATCTGCTGTTTTGTGGGTGAAAATAACTTCTAAAACTTTAAATTCTGAGGCCTAAATCAAGTGTTCATTTTATCTAGCTATAACTTCCCTGAAACATTAGAAGGAACAATTAGCATATATCTACCTGTGTATCTTAAGTTATGGTTAATGCATGGGAATGGTATGCTTAATTTTACTGCATTGAAAATACATCCCCTGGAGAATAAAAGAAAGATTGGCATTCTCAATAACAGTAAAAAAGGAAGAGCTTGATTTATTTACTTTCTCTTTTGTGATAAACTTGTTCTTTTTGGCATAAATTCTCAGCAATAAGTATATAAAAAAATAAAATTAAAACCAACAAAAACAAATAAACAATATAAACATGATAAAGAGGATTTCTGAATACTCTGGAACTCAGTGGAAATACTGGTCCAGCATGTCTCAGTCAGAAGACAATAGAGACACTGGGTTTCTTCTGACAAAGCTATTCTTTGATGACTATATTTTGCCATAAGGCTTCCTGGGACCATCACTGTAACAAACAGGAAAAATAAATGAGTTGGTCCTGGAGAAGCAGCAATGCCAGCCAGCAGTCAGCACAAGAAAGGTCTTCTGATGCCAGAGCAGTTAGAGAAAGGGTTGCAGAAGGCAGAACTAGGTTTAAAAGGAAGATGGGTAACATCAAGCAGAAAATGAAGGTCCAGTACTTCTAGGAGTAGTTGTTAGGAACCAGTGAGCAATACAAATAAAGAGGTTGCTTTTACCACTCCTGACCACCACACTGACAACAGGAATCATTCCTCAGTAGGGAGATTGGTATCAAATTTCCAGACAAAGGGAGAAAGAACAGGAAAAGGAATTTAAAGAATTAAGCCTTAGGGAACAAGATCACTTCTGTAACCAGAAATAGAGTCTAAGGGACTTTCACATCCCAAACCATCCAACACCAAGGGTGGTTGGATAAATTCAAGAATACAAACCTTTTAGCAGCTGTCTGAAAATCTTAGCCATATGTATCTGTTACCTCCCTTTATAGCGGCTGCTTAGAAACTGGTAATTTGAATATTTGTTATTATTTTTGAACAACATATGTATTGGGAAGTCATTCCCCTTTTTGGGGAAAGAATCTGATCCCTTTATTTCTCTTCTAGTATCAGTCTCTCCTGAAATAATGTATCTTTTACAAGGTGCACAGTCCAGGTCAGAAAAGCATTTAGGAACATGTAAGCATCTAACTTATGTCATGCACTTAAAAATAATTTAGAAACCTAAGTCATAATTGATTTGATCCTATATGGTGTGACTGGGAAATGCTGAAGGTGAGCGAGCTATTTATGTGGCCAAGGAGTTTTCATTTCAACTCCAGTTCTTTATTTAGTGTTGTCTGTTCTTACCTACAAAGATCAGATCAGCTATTCACACTTCCAAGCACTTCCAAGGAGCTCACACCTCAAATTTTGAGGAAGATTCTGGTTTTCAGCATCCTACAGGTTGAAAATTTAAAATAAGGGGCATCTTCTATTATGTTTCCCTGTTGATCAGTAAGTTATTAAGCTCCGTCTCCTAACAATAGGTGGTCAGAACATCAATCAAAATATTAATTTTTATGCAGATTGTTTAACTTGTCCCCACCATTTTTAATATTCACTATCCACTCAGAAGGAGTTTGCATCCAAAAAGTGAAGCTTCTATGTTTTTGTGATGTCTTACATTTTTGCCATTAAAGGATACAGCAAAATATGTCTGTAAAAATAAATTTTTAAGAAGTGTTAAACCATATTATTTCCTGTGTTATGGAACCTCACCCACAAAAAAAAATTAGCCATTTCTACTTATTATGCATTACCATAACCTGCATTCCAGAGCAGGGTAAACTTGGTGGGAAGAAAAGAAATGACTGAACGCTATATGTGGAAAAAATAGAAACAGTGAATACAAAAAGTTTACTGCAGTAGCTGGTCTGCAGTAACTTACAAATTACTAACAACTTATGTAAGTTTTACATGCCTATTCCATCTGGTATTCATTAAAAAACACATTACCATGGTAACTGCCACATGCCATGGTATTTATGCTGCTTCTGATGTACAAAGCATAGTTTGTGTAGGAGTGTGTGTATGTATATGATGTGGCAGCTGTCGTCTCTGCCATTTTGTTGCTGCTCCAAAAAAAAGTAAAGCAAGTAATGGTTATGAATACTCATTTGAGTAATGATACTCACACCCATTTGACTAAGGGCCCACACAGAGCTCCACCTGGTTATCTGAACAACCCGCATATGGGGTGTTCTCATAAGGGGGCAGAGCTGGGTGGGCTACCTTTAAATATAACACTGCTATCTGTCACTGAATTAACAGTCTGGGAGGCAAAAAGATACCCATATTTTTAGTGGCACACAGAAAACAAAGGCTTTAAGAATGATCCTTTTCATCATCCTTTTAAAAATATAAATGGGAAACAACTCAAATGGCTCTGGCCTTTAGAGAAATACAAATTTACCATGTAATAGGGAAGGAGGCAATTCAAAGTACTTTCCAATATTCCTCTTTCTGCTCATGATTTAAAAAAGAGTACTTGCTGAAGATGGACAAGCTGGTAAGAATAAAATAGACACAAAATTTCATCCAGTACTTAACTGGCACTGAACCTCTCTTGAGTATTAATAGTATTATGACATTTTCATTCTATTTGCTGTGCATTTAACTCTGATATTTCATGCAAAAAAATATCCTTCAAAAGGCTATTTTGTCTTTATTTTTATAAATCAGTGTCTATTAAGAACTTCAAAGACATGGTCTTATGACATGTCTTGTTTGATACCTGCCTGAATAAATGCTTAGTTTCATATTTGTAGTCTGTACTGTCATATAGCTATGCAGCTTTCCAGCCTAAGCCAACTCCCTTCATTTTTACTGAGCCTGCTTGTCACAAACAATGAGCAAATAGATTCAAATAGATTTCAAGTTCATGAATGTGATCTGAGCTCAGTGGTGACCGATTCCAAAGGCAAAAATCCTCCCAGAAAAACACTGAACTCTTGTTGGTTCTGTTTTCTTGTGTAGATTAATTTTTTAAAAAATTTTAAAATTGAGAGAATCTAAGGAAATTGTATGCATACCCTCACTTACAATATTTTAAATAGTTCGTTACTTAAGGAAAAGCTTCTGCTTTGGAATATGTGTACTTACATGAAGTCAGACAGCTACAGAACTATCTTTGCTCAAGNGTAATGATACTCACACCAGTTTGACTAAGGGCCCACACAGAGCTCCACCTGGTTATCTGAACAACCCGCATATGGGGTGTTCTCATAAGGGGGCAGAGCTGGGTGGGCTACCTTTAAATATAACACTGCTATCTGTCACTGAATTAACAGTCTGGGAGGCAAAAAGATACCCATATTTTTAGTGGCACACAGAAAACAAAGGCTTTAAGAATGATCCTTTTCATCATCCTTTTAAAAATATAAATGGGAAACAACTCAAATGGCTCTGGCCTTTAGAGAAATACAAATTTACCATGTAATAGGGAAGGAGGCAATTCAAAGTACTTTCCAATATTCCTCTTTCTGCTCATGATTTAAAAAAGAGTACTTGCTGAAGATGGACAAGCTGGTAAGAATAAAATAGACACAAAATTTCATCCAGTACTTAACTGGCACTGAACCTCTCTTGAGTATTAATAGTATTATGACATTTTCATTCTATTTGCTGTGCATTTAACTCTGATATTTCATGCAAAAAAATATCCTTCAAAAGGCTATTTTGTCTTTATTTTTATAAATCAGTGTCTATTAAGAACTTCAAAGACATGGTCTTATGACATGTCTTGTTTGATACCTGCCTGAATAAATGCTTAGTTTCATATTTGTAGTCTGTACTGTCATATAGCTATGCAGCTTTCCAGCCTAAGCCAACTCCCTTCATTTTTACTGAGCCTGCTTGTCACAAACAATGAGCAAATAGATTCAAATAGATTTCAAGTTCATGAATGTGATCTGAGCTCAGTGGTGACCGATTCCAAAGGCAAAAATCCTCCCAGAAAAACACTGAACTCTTGTTGGTTCTGTTTTCTTGTGTAGATTAATTTTTTAAAANCTCAGTACCATGAAATAACATGTTTTCATTAAAACAAACTGATTAAAAACATAAGATGGAAGGAAGGGTCAGTATCAATGACACTGGTGCTTAGAGATTAGAGAAGCAGCCTGGCTGTATTTATCAGCCTTCTCGCACACTTCTTGACAATGACATATCAGAGTCCTGTATTACAGGAAATGAACTGAAGCAGAGCCATTGCCTGCACACATTCAGCTGACTTTCAGGTGTCCCAGATTCATCAATTTCAGAAGAATTCTGTAGATCAGAAATCATGATATACAGCTGTGCAAAGATTACAAGGATGTGAATAGATTCTTTTTTTTTCAATACAATATGTTTGCTCTTTACTGAAAATATCTCAAATGTGTATCCTGAGCAGAATAAAAAGCAAGAATCACTTATTCATGTGAGGGAGATATCAGGCCTCAGTCTGCATAGCTTTGCACATAGTGGAATGATTTATAGCTTTAATCATAAGTGCCTATTAAAGTCTTTTCCTCATCAGAATTTTCTTTTTATACTTGCATACAGAATTTCAGGCATTTGCACAGGTGTATGACCAAACAGTGGCCTGACAGTACTTTACCATAAAACATCAAACCCTGAAAACTTTTCCTCTCACAATTACATAATTACATATCTCGTGTCTATTTGTTCTTAAGAACAGAGGAATAAATAGAGCAAAACCTGGGAACTTCTAAAAGCCATAGGAAGGAATCAAAGGAGTTAAATAAAAAGCCCTCTCTTCCTACCTTAGTGATGGTTGGTGTGTACTACAGGAGCCTGAGCTACTCTCATTTTACCATGCATTTGACCCATAAGGCTATTCTAGCAGGCAGGGAATTAGTGGAAAGTCAACATGTCATACCCTGACCCTGAGGCAACAGCCAGAGCAGGTTATCATAGGAGTCATTATAGGTTTAAAAATGGAATCCTCAGTTGGCCAGTTAAGTCTGTTTCAAGCTGTCAGAATGATGTAAAGCAGCAGCATCAGGTCAGAGAAGGCATTTTCAGGTTTTAGAGTAAAAGAATGAACACCAGTTCTTTGATATAGAATTTTAAGATTTATCAGGCATGGACCCAGTTCTGTGTGCTTTTGGGTTTTTGCTAGAGAGCTATTAGCATTCATAAATAAATCCGTCACATAAACAGTAACCCATCAGCCTAAGAAATTAACAACCAAACAAAAAAATTGAGTCTTGTGCCTTTTGCATTTCCAGTTAGTACCAGTCTTGCACATGGCTGCTATGCAAGCCTCTCCCAGACCATAGCATGCCACTTTATCCAATGCACATTTGCTTTCCACATCTTGTCCAGTGCAAGCTATTTTGGGAATCCAGGGTGGAAAGGTTTCTTTCCAAAGAAAATATTTTTTTTATTTGCAAAACTAGATTAAACTTACATCACCATGTACGTCTAAATAATAGGAAAGGAGCTGCTAAAAACCACTGTATAATTCCAGGAGGTTGATGACATTAGCTGCTGCTACTTGGCCCAGATTGCTTCACATACCTAAATGGTTACCTTTTATCTACCACAGCATTCCTTCTCTGTATATGCAGCTGTAATTACCCTATCTTTCAGGTTGATACCTCAGGTTGTCCTGACTGTTGTGCTACAAAAAGCAAGGGAAACATCTTCAGCTTTATAAGCTGTCACAGGTTTTTGCAGGTGTGTTTCAGACTAGCATAGCACAAATGAAGCTATCTAATATGAGAGCTAGACAATATGCACTACATGCACAGAGGGGCAATTAGCACAAACAGGAGAATAATACACAGTGATGGAAAAATAAACAGAGCTTTTCCACATAGAATCTGAAATCCCAATTACATACCAGAACACAGCTGTTAATCCTGTAAAATAAATGCAATTGGCACCTTTGGGTTATGATTAAATCCTGCAGGCACTGAACAAAATATATACCTTTTCCCTTTACAACACATTCTCCTTTTTGCTCAGAAGCAAAAATTCTTTTGCTTCAAATTTCCATCCATAGGTATATATACAAAGAAAATTATCTTTAGCATAATTTGTTCTCAAGCTTATAGCATACAAGAATCTCATCTTTCTCTCTCAAAAGAGCAAAATTGAGGTCAGTGATTCTGACAATACAATAATAATGCAAATCAGGATTTCCCAGGAGTGCAATTAGTCTTCCTTGTGTTATTCTCATGTGTAGACCTCATTCCATTGTCCCTGGCTAACTCCAGACCATTTCATCAACACATTCTTCAACAGAGTCCCTGGAACAAGACCAACTCTTCAACATGTTTTTGAAGATGTTAAGTGATACTCAAAACTTCTTTGAAAGTGTTTTCTTGATGTATTTCACCTCCAGAAAATGACCATAGAAATAATGAAAGTATTTTAGATGATCATGCATGTATCTTTATAAAACGAGTGTTGGGATTACATTGTAATGGAATCACACTACATAAAATACTGGGTGTATACTTTGCTGTGCATAGAAAACATGGCACAATATACCTCCTGTTGCAGAGTAGAGCTCTGACCTTATGGGATACTCCACTTATGCAGATTTTAAGAACAAGAAATTGTTATGAACTCCAAGTACAAGGCAAAGTATTTGACATGTAACACTAAGAGGAAATCAGATCTCTTTTATTCCTATCAACTGTAGAACACAAAGACCAAGATAAACAAAAGGGTGCAGTGCAGAAAATTGTTTTCTTTTTCTGTTTGGGTTTTTGGTGGGAGGAGGGAGGGCATTGGTTTTGGGTTTTTGGTTTTTTTTTGTTTGTTTTGGTTGTTTTTTATGGGGGAGGCATTGTTTGTTGTTTTTGTGTTTGTTGAATCTTTCTGGTTGTAGTGTTCAGGTTTTTGTGGTTGTTCTTTGTTGGGTTTGTTTGGTTTTTTCTTACATTTAATTGATATCAACTCTCCCTTCAATTTCTGGGACTAATTTTCGCAGCAAAGTTCCTATTTAGCCTAGTGCTCTGGTCTCATCTAATTGATGAGCATTACATTTCTTAGATTTAATGAGAATATGAGGATCTCTGAAATTCTGATATTTAATGCAATATTTAAGCATGTAAACCACCTGAGAGAACTTCAGTTCCCACTTGGAAAACAAGCTCTTTAGCACTGCTAATATTAAGTATTTTTGTACTAAACAGGACTTTTTGGGATAGGTGAACATGTGCTTTGTTTCTGTTCTTTGTGAGCCTTTAATATCTAACAATTAAAATCTATCCCTGTCAGACAGCCTTATGAATGAATAGCATTGGCTCAATTCTGCCTGTATAACATGAAGAATCAGGAGGCTTAGAAAGTGAGTCAGAACATCAGCCAGTGAAGATCTAAACCACAGACCTCAAAAGATGTAGATATTTTATGAGCAGTGCTGCCTGCAGGTGAAGGTTAGGTCCCAGTGAAGGTGGTGGTCCAAGTGTAAAGTTACTCTCTTAGACAACATCCTTCAAGGAGAAAAGGAAATCATGTTTAAAATAACTCCACATTTTATGCTCTTTCTGCAGTAGGTTCTTGGGACCTTGTGCAACCAAAACCATGATTTTTGGAGATACTAGGGCAGGAAGCAAAAGGGCAGCTTGGCTCCCAGCATGCAGCAGGATGTACTTCTGGGAAAAACAAGATGAATAATTCAGTTCCCTACCTAACTTTCTTAAAGGAGTATGGGCAAACCCTTCAAGACCCAGGAAAAACCTTACAGTGGGAGGGATAGATTGAAGATTTCTACACAGAGTACAGGACTCCAAACTTGTCTAGAGAACATGGTACTCCCTCAAAGATGATGATACAAAATTCTCCGTAAAACTTTCAGGCTCTCTGAGTGATCCAGGAAGCAGTCAGACTGAAGTTCAGGAAGATGTTTTTTCTTGGTTTTTTGAATATGTATGTTGGATAAGTATGGACCTTATTTACCTCAAGGACTTGTGACACAAGGACTTTAGAAGAGTGAGAACAAATAGGTCTTCATATGAAAGGCAGGAAATAAACATCTTCACTATGGTACACTGCATGTACCAAACTGTAGGTTCAGTCCAACCAAACATCTTGGTCCATTCTCACTGCTGAGAAGGATCATTAGCTAGGACTGAAGATATTCTCTTTCTCATCTTGAGAGAATAATCTTGGAATCATAGAATAGTTTGTTTTGAGAGGGACCTTTTCAAAATCAACTAATCTAACCCCCTGGCAAGAGCAGGAACAGCTTCCACAAGATCAAGTCACTCAGAGCCGCATCCAACTGGCCTTGAACACT
>VZTT01025474.1:129236-155950 GCA_013400855.1 Buphagus erythrorhynchus | reverse complement strand
GTGGTCAGTGAGGATGAGGAGGGGCTGGGGCAGTCGCAGGTGAGGTCAGTGAGGATGAGGAGGATGAAGGCAGTCCCAGGTGTGGTCAGTGAGGATGAGGAGGATGAAGGCAGCCCCAGGTGGGGTCAGTGAGGATGAGGAGGGGCAGGCCCTGCTCAGAGCTGCTTTCAGGGGCGTCTGTCCCTGTTCAGTTCCTGTACCAGTCTCCAGGGATCTCTCAAAGGACAATAATGACAATAATGACAATATTTACTGTTCAGGGGAACACCCGGGTGCTCCCAGAGCTTTGCTCAGGATGTGCAAAGGGACGAGCCCTGTGCCACAGGCCAGCACAGGAGAGGGGAGCAGCACACCTGGGCAGGTGGGGCAGCCTGGGGATGTGCAGGGAAGATCCTTTTTCTTTTTCCTTCTCTTTTCTATTTCATCTTCCCAGTCCCTCCCCTGTGCCTCCAGTCTCTCCCTACTGCATCCCAGTGACCCCAGAAAAGAGAAGAGTTTGAGGGAAAAGTGGTTTAAGTTGAGCAGAAATTTCATTTTCCATTATTGCCTGTGTTTAAATTGGAGGGGAGCCCCCTTCACCTGTGATTTTAAGGATATCAATTGAAGGAAAACTTGCCTGTTCCATTATTTAAAGGTATCAATTGAAGAGGCTTGTTTTCTGTTTAAATGTTGTTTTTTGTTCTGTTTGTTGTTGCTTTCTAGTTTAAATGGAAGGAGATAACCTTTCTGATGCCATTTTATAGGTTTGAGCTGAGGGAAAATTCCCCCATTTTCTTCATCTTTAGGCTTAAATTGCAAGGCAATCGCTGTTTTCCCTCGGTTTTAAGGGTTTAAATTCAGAGGAAATCCTTCTTTTCCAACATTTGAAGTATTTAAATAGAGGGGGAAAGGGCAGAAAAAGAGACAAAAAATGGCAGGAAAGATGAAGTGAAAAGTGGTGGGAAATGTGAGGTGAAAAAGGAGAAAAAAGGGTGGGAAATATGAAGGTACAAAAGGACAAGAAACCTAAGGGGAAAAGGGAGGGGAATGTGAGGTAATTAACGCTCATGCATTAATTAATTGGGAATTTATGAACACTACTGTGCAACGAAAAATAGATATTAACTTTTTGACAAAAAAACCTGGTAGAATCAGGCTGAGAAAGAAAAGTTTTAGGGTCCGAAATTTCAGAGTCTTGGAAAAAAAAAAAAGGCAAGTTGGGTGTTTCTAAGAATTGTCTTACTTTTTATAGGCATGTCTTTCTTGAGAGGAATTCTGTATTAGCAAACCTACCATTAATTTCCTTGGATGTGCTCCACAATGCAACAATGCCAAATGCATTTTAGCAGCTGGGTCTTTTTCTTGTGCCATCTTGCTAAACATTGGTTGGAATCCAAAAAAAAAGCTTGTAAGTACACAAGGGGATATGTAGGTAATCCCATTGCTTTAGGTGCAGACAATTACATGCTCCAAGATAAAGCTCATTCTTCAGTAACTGCCTGAATCAATGAGACAGCAACCAGCCCCTCTCATCATCTTCCTGAGAGGAAAACACAGCATCATATAATAGCTCTACAACACCTGCAGCAGCCCTAAAAGTCCATTTCCCATAGCTGTGAGAAAGATCAGTGCTACTTGGTGTAAGCTTTTTTTCCTCCATTCTTCCACAGTCCCTCTTCTTCCCCGTTGTATTCTAAACTTTTGGGTTAATACAGTCCTCTGGAGGCTAAAAAGGACTTGACCTGGTGTAAAAAGCAATGTTTTTCCCATGTAATAAATATTTAAAACGGTTTTATCAGTATAAATAAATGCTAAATTCTGTGAGCCCAGGGAATGGCATTAATGTGTTTTGCTTGCTGAAACATTTATGGAATCAGTGTCAGCCAACAGAACCCAGCCAAGAGGATTTTTTTAAAGGTAAACTGAAGTGCTTTTAAAATAAATACTAAGAGTTGTTTAAGATCTTCAATTATTAACGGATGAAAAGTGTGGGCTGAAAAAGTGCAAACAATCCCTTTCGTTGCACTTTCCCTAATCCCTGTGCAGTTCTCTGTGTCCAGCCTGGAGTGAGCTCCTCAAGGCAGAGGCTGCACCTCTAACAGATGTCTGCAGAGAGTCTAGCACACAAATAAGTAGATTTAGAATGCCAAATATTTGAAAGCCCTTTGTTTTTATATTTACTTCTCAGGACTTAAGCTCAAGACCCTGTGTTTATGGTTGGCCAGTGCTGCACACATTGCCAGCCTCTGCAAACAGCACTGTAAAAACCTGGCTCTGCTTTAGAAAGCACTTATTGGCATCACCTCCTTTAAATCCAGAGGCCAGCTCTGCAGTCTGGTCACTGGCACTCTGATTTAATTATGATTATCAGCTGCACAGCTCATTGCTGGGAGTGCAAGCCTTACCTCCACGAGTGAGAAAAAAATTCCAAATATATGCAACGGTGTGAACACCTGTGTGGGGTGTTGCCTATGGATTGTACCATGCAAAGATTAAGAGCATACATGAGTTGGGACAGAGAAATCATTCCTTTATGAGCTGAACTCTCTTTTCTTCCTGTGCACAGAGAAAGAGCCCATAAGAGCATGTAGAATTCTCACCACTGGTTAGAAAAGCCTTTGTGACTGCTTACAAGGGGGTGGTTGGCCTTGATTCACTCTGATCAGGAATGCACCTGCACCTCTGGGGTTTCAGAACACAGATTTGATGTGTTTGGAGGCGTGTCAGGTTTTCATTAAAGAAGTCACTCTGTTCCACGTACCCATCTTCCCCCATCCTTTAACCCCTCCTCCTCCTCTGCTCTCCCTGTTCTCCCTTTGCCAGCACATTGAGTTCTCCAGGTGGCTGGGCATGGTGTCGTGCCATTCCTTGCAGCAGCTCTTTGTGTTGCAAGCAGCTGCCTGACAGAATAAAGCAGTTTGCAGGCAGCAGCTGTGTTGCAGCAATAAACTCAGCATCAACGTGGGGAGCCTGGTGATGTGCATGGATCTCCTGCCTTTCTGCAAGTAGCATCCATTTCATCTCCTGAGGGCATTTGTAAAGCTGCTGCATAATTAGTGTTTTTTGTTTTGGTTTTTTTTAACATTTAGAAACTCTCTGAGTACTTTGATGGTCATGTATTTAAGTTTGGTAATGATTGGAATCATCTGGATTTAAAACAGGCTGCCCTGAAGGGATGCTGCACAGTCCCCACATCAATTCATGCTGAAAGCATTCAGTACCTCATGTCCTCTTCAAAGCTGGCTTATTATTCTCAAGAAGCTTTTCTCTAATTAAGCTGTCTGAAGGTACTGTACATCTTCTGGTGGTACATGCTCCCCTCAACCATCTAAACATCATCTCAAGCTGATGGTGCAAACCTTTGTTTTCATACACCCTGCTTTGTTAGCACAAAGGGTGTTGCTTTGTGCAGGTATTATCTTCTCTGGACATCTGTAGTAGGCTGAAGCACTTTCATGGTGTGGGTGTTAATGAAGCTGTTTTTAAAATTAGAGAGTTCTTTTGTTCATCCTTTTGTCTGTCCTCAGTACCCTCTCAAGAGTACTGGGTATAACCTACCACGAATGTTAAAATTAATTAATAGTAATAATTAAGGGTAAATTACATAAAACCTGGTATTAGAACTCTTGAACTCATAAGCTTGGCTACATTTTGAGTTAACAAGTCACTGAAAAGGGAGGATGTTGCAATTGGCCAACCAGCCTGAATCCCCAATGCCTGGGACTGCTCCCCAAAGGGCCTTACTGGTCCAGTTACATAAGCAAGGTAATTATGTAATCAACCACACTTCAGTTATAAAGTTGGGATTATTTATAACTGTGGTGGCCAGCTGTAGGCCACCACAGTAGGCCTTTATTTGCTTTTGTGAAGATTTAGTTGAAGCAACAAATATTTTCCATCTGCAAAGTTTGTGGGGGTTGTTTTCAGGTTTGCAGCCATCTGTAGTCTTTTAACTTTCTTGTACTGTAGTACCCTGTTCGGTAGAAGGTGAGACATTGTTTTAATTTTCTGGGGAATATAACATTCCTGAACAATGTAAATAATTGGAGCAGTGCTGGTGTTGACTGCACTTCATTTTCTGTGCATATTTAGAATAAGTAGACTCAAAGACGTGGGCATTTAGAGGAAAAGGCTGACTGCCTCATGCAAGCACAGAATTTATTTTTTTTTTTCCCCCAGAGATATTGCTTATCAAGAAAAGCACCCAGAGGCAACTGGGCAAGCAGAGTGGCCCACTCTTGTGCAGGATGTTTTGATGCTGTCAGTAATGTATTTCATTTGAGTTCATTTCATTTCCCTCTGGAAGCCAGGATGTTTCATGCTGAAAGGCACTGCCTTTGGATAGGAGCACATCCTTTGGACAGATAACTGCCAACAGATAACTGAACCACTGTAGACACCTGAAGAAGTGTTCTGACATCTGAGAGATGTTAGAATCCAGCCAGTTCCTGTGAGCAGGCAGTGAGGGATGCTGCTGGCCAAGAGGCTGATGCCACTCTTGGTTGCCTCTGCTGTGTTCCATCAGGGCTGTGGAGCACAGGCAACCTCAGCCTTAGCTGTGAGCTGACAAGTGGATTGCCTACAAAGGAAAGTGCTTGTCAAGAGATGTGTCATCCTCATTAGAAAGTATTTAAATTAGTTAAAAAAAAAAAAAAAAAGGCAAGTCTAAGATCTTAGATGATAGATTTTAAAAGTTATTAGTTATCACCAGCTCTCTTGGCAGATGTATAACCGACACTTACAACTCATGAATCACATTTTTCAAAAATCACAGCTAATACCAACTTCTCTGAGGAGATGACAGCATTTGCAGGAGACATTAATGACTTCTGGCTCTCAGTCATTGCAAAATCATGAGCTTGTAATTGTTCTGATCTGGCTATTTGTAGACTATAGATTTCTAGAGGTCTCTCAGTACTTCCATCATTAATAACTTGCCAGTGACAAGGATTGCCATCATTCCTACTCAAAGTGATAACTTTAAGATCTTTGTAAATGCAAATCCTTACTAAAGGCTAATGAGGCTGGCTTTATTGTTCTGGTTTTACAAAATGAGGGGAAGGAGACAGAGGGAGGCACATGAATCTGCAGCTTGAGTCAAGTGCGTCTGAGGGTACAGCTGCTTAGTGATTTAGAAAACTTGGCTCCAAGTCACCTTCCCTGGGCCATTCTGGGAATGTTTGGCTTGCTCATGATTAGGACTTTCAACAGTCTCATACCTTAACAATCATGTAATAATATTCTGCTCATATCCATTTCTGGGCAACCTCTGTTAAAAGGTGATCCATAAATCTTGGGACAAAACCAGCACTGCTGGTTTTGACTCTCCCTCTGTTGAGACTGAAGTTAGATGAGGTGGATGTGGAGCACAGGAAGACCCTAAGAGGGCTGGGAGCTCTCACTCAATGTGGGTTTGGTGGTTCTTGGGCATCTCAGGCTCTGCCTGGGACTGGCTTGGCTTCTGGAAGCCCCCAGCACCAGCAGAGGGACATGACTTCAGTCTTCCCCTCTCCCCATGCTCTGTGCACCCCAGCATCGCACCCCAGCATTTGCCCTCTCGTGTGTACCATGGCTGTTGTCCCTCTCCAGGCCAGGTTGTTCTTTGTTTTTCCTGTGCTTTAACTCTCCTCAATACCACGTGTGCAACACCTTAGGTCTGTTTTTCAAGAACAAGCAAGCTAGCTGATGTATTCCCTCCTCAGGATGGGAGTATTTTGGTGACAGGTAAGGTAATAACAGTTTCACTTTGGTCTGTGATCTGGGATGCAGTGGTAAGTTTTTGAAATGTTAGGGATCTTCTGGGGGGAGATAATCTGTAAATGTACATCCTTGCATCATCAAGATAATGAGTTCAGATGAGGGGGAACAAAATAAAACTGAAACACTACTGTGCAATTTGTAGCCTCTCTGAATTCTGTTCTCTTGCTGATAAGTGCTCCCTTCTGTTCTCTCTGCAGGTCTCCAGGTGGTTTTAAATTCAATTATCAAGGCCATGGTCCCTTTGTTGCATATTGCCCTGCTGGTGCTGTTTGTCATTATTATCTACGCCATCATTGGACTGGAGTTATTCATGGGGAAGATGCATAAGACCTGCTACCATGTGCAAGGGGGGCTGATAGGTAAGGGGGACACACAAACACACAAAGATTTTCAGGGGGAGGCTTTTCCCATGGGTAATAGAGCATTTCTTCTGGCACAGGAGGTGGGTGGCTGTTGCTCACTGCTTATCAGCTTCTTAGAGGTTTCACAATTTGACCACTGCAGACTGAGCTACACAGGAGATGGTGTCACAGAAATTAACAACTCATACATTTTATTATTAATCTCATACACAAATGCTTCTTTATTTTAAACCAGTATCATTGTAAAGGAATATATAATTCAGGGCAGTACCTTTTTTTTTTCAGTCAGAGGCTGCAACTTTGATTAAAAGTGCAACCAGAAAGAAAACTAAATTAAATTAATGGGAAGAAACTTTTTTACATCAAATCCATCAGGAAATTTATTTATTTCAAATTATTTGCAGAAAGAAATATTCACATTTCAAAATAATTCAATTGTGCTGTCACTCATCTAACCATCTGTTCATTTTTGTTTGATTTATTGATCTTGAACAGCAGCTATTTCTCATGTGGTAGAGGGTATTAATGCCTAGTACCCAGTTCAGCTCATAAGAAAATAGTGTACAGCAGAAAATTGTTTCAGAAGTTCTGCATTTTCTGCTTTTATAATGTTGGCAGATTTCATTTTCTGGAAATTATGCTAGAACTATAATGAACTGTCACTCTGGTTTGCATCTTTAAAGTGGGTGTCTTTTTCTCCATTCAGTCTGGAAGTATTTACATTACAGCATCTAATTCTGATATTACTGTTTCTGGCATTCTTTCACGATCAGAATGTGATGACAATTTTTTTAAATTTACATTGTTTACCACATAATAAGATGACAAACATAATTACCCACTCCCCTACAGATACATACATACCTGCATCTGTTAAAAATGTAGTGCTAAGATCTGAAACCTGTGTATTTTTAAAAAAAACCACACTGCAGAAGTTTTTGTGCTTATAAAAACGTTTTCTGGAGCGTTCTTTATATACCAAAACATTTAGTTTGCTGTGTTGCATAGGCTGTACAGAATAAGGGGTGGATAATCAAGCAGCAGCCTCTTTTCCGAGTGCCACCGGCCTACTGACAAAATGCCACGTGTCACCTAAATGCCGAAAGAGCAGAGCTCCAGGCTCTCTGTGCTGTAATTGAGCATGGCCCAGTGCCCCAGCAGCCTGTGTGCAGGGCACTGCAGCCTGCCTGCTGCAGGCTCAGCCTCCTCCAGCAGTGCCAGCCAGCGCTGCGCCTCCAGCATGAGCCCAGGTGACCGCAGCGGGAAAAGGCTGCCCATGGCGCCCAGCCCAATGGAGCATCTTAGGCTTGATCTCATGTTCCCTGCCATGCTGGAAGGCATCTCCCTCGCAGGAGGGTATGCTTGGGAAAACCAAAGTTCATCTCAGTTTTGAGTATAAAATTTGACAGCTTGGCTATTATTATTTTTTATGCGAAAAGAAAGCGAAGCGCGACAGCGAGCAGTTGCCCGTGTATTGCTGAGAAATCCATCAAACTCGCTGCAAAAAAAACCTGTTAAAATCTGCTGTCCTTTCACTCGTCCATCAGCGTGCCAAACGGTTTCCTTCAGCTGTTTTTTCCCCCTTCTCTCCTTTAAGATACACCTGCAGAAGACGATCCGTCGCCGTGCGCCCCCCAGTCTGCCCACGGGCGGCAGTGTCAGAACGGCACCGAGTGCAAGGCGGGCTGGGAGGGACCAAAGCACGGCATTACCAACTTTGACAATTTTGCTTTTGCCATGCTCACGGTGTTTCAGTGCATCACCATGGAGGGCTGGACAGATGTGCTGTACTGGGTACGTATCCCAAAAGGACGGGCTGAGGGTCCTGCTGGTGCTCGCAGCTATGTTGAAATTTGGGGGCTTTAGCTTTTTTGGCTTGTTCTCCAGAGTGAAGGCATGGTTGCTAGCATGGAGCTTGAGTTAACTCAGCTTGCTGTTAGGTAAAGTGGAGGGGTTATCTGGTGCAATGAAATCAATTGCAAAGGTTGACTTTCCATTGATATTTTAATTTTGAGTGGTAGCAGATGGCTTATTGATTTGAAGGTTTGCAATGTTCCTTGGTTGAGCAGAAAGTCATTGAAAGACCCTCTCTGCAGGAGTGAAACATCCCATACATGTCCAGATTACTGATGCAGAAGAATTTGTGACAGACAGCCATGTGCTTTACCCATGGCATTTGTGTTACAAAGGCACTACACTGTTCAGCTCATAGGTTTGATAAGAAAGGCCTCACCAATTCCAGCAGTACTCCTGATTATGACTTTTGCCACAGAAGAGTTTATTCAAATGCAATTCGCTCTGATACTGGTATCAATCATGCTCACATGTTTAGCCAAAATGTGATATTACCTGTAATATAAATGGAGTCTTATCTTGTCCTAATAGTAATAATAATATAATAATAATGTAGCCTAATTCTGGGCATTTCAGCAGCTTTAGTTTGTACCTTTTGATTACTAATGTATTGGAAATTCACTGCAATACAATTATACTATAGGAGTTAATATCAGGTTTAGCTTTCACCAGTAAATGATAGATAAATGTGTTTCTGGATGCAGCAGCATGTTATAACCTAGGACTTTCTTTCACACACAGCACAGTCCTGTCTGTATAAGACTAACCCAGACTGTCACCAACGTGTATGGCATGTCATGACACACCAGGATCTCCAGATGGTTGGATGTGTTAAAATGCATGATGCAGTCTGACTCGAGAAGGCTCAAAGCACACAAAAGGATAATCTGGACTGAGGCAGCTTGCACTGTTAGTCAACAAGCTTCTCTCTTAAACATGAGCCTGAAGCTGCCTTCTACCCACCAGTGATTTAGAGTTTGCAAGATTTCCCTTTGAAGATTTAGCTTATCTGCAAAGGATGGTCTCTGTGTGGAACAGCTAGAAGTTGTCTCTTTATGTTCTTAAGCTTAGATTAGAATAGTGACTATGGCTTCTTTTTAATGCCTGAGATAAAGGGCAGAGATCAAACCACGAGGGGAGTCTGGGTCTCAGAGGAAAAAAAAATTGCCATTACTAGAAAAGAGGGTATAAATTAATAAAATAATGAAGAGCAGAAGTTAAAGTCAGAAGAGAAACTGGGCAAAACTGCTCCACAGTTCAACTATGGCTACATATAATATACCTGTCTTTTTACCACATTTAGCTCACATTTCTCCATGCTGTGTGTGATTGAGAGGATTTATTTATTTACAGGGGAAACAAGAGAGAGTAAATGATATCAGAAGAAGAAATGAAAATAGTTTTGGCCCTGCATACCATTCAGAATTGTGAAGCCTCTCCACAGGTTATCATCAGTTTCTCCAAAGACATGTGCTAAGAAAGACCCTTCCAATTCCCACCCTTTAGGGCCCATGAGTCATTTTAATGACTTGATATGAATCATGTTTAACTCATTATCAGTTATCTAATAACAGGAGCCAAAAGCATATACTCACTTCCAAAAGATTTTCTAACATGACTGCAGCAGACAGTCTGATTTTTATGGTGTCCCTGCAGCAAACTGGGTTTTAGTTGTTGGCTTTTGTTTGGTATTCAGCCAGCTTTTTTTTTTCCACTGATTTTCTGAGCTGTTCCTTTTTATCCTTAGAGACAGAATGCTGAACTTAGACCTTAAATTAATACAGATTGATGGTCATTATTTTTAGGGGCATGCATATAGTGAACCTTTTAGATTATGGCATTGTTAGAATGCTTGCTTTGGGAAGAGCAGAAACATTTGTTATCATCAGTTCCCAGTTATTCCTAGACAAGACTACAGAAGATAAGAGTTAACACTGCAGAAAAAAAAGTCAGTAATTGAGTAGGAGGGAATTTATTTCATAAAGTAAAAAATATCACCTATGTTTAAAGACCATGAAATACAGAGTTTGAGTAAATACCTGAACACCTGAGCAGGCAGATGGTTTTGGTTAAGCTGCTGGAAACAATCCCAAGAATACTATTGTCCCATATGATTTTTGCCTCTTTGAGCTATAGTGACAAAGCAGACAGAACTCAGCTCTGGTCAGTGTTTGCCATTTGGTAAAGGAGGTGTCTGAGGTGTTTCCTTCTGCAGAAGGGTCTGGGCCATGCTGGGGGCAGGTGTTGCTTGGGCACCTACTGCAGGGCACACCTAGCAGAAACACGATTGCTTAATATTTATGTGTAGAAACAGTCTCTGAACACTCACACTGTCACTTCATGTAATATTTACATCTACTATGGTTTACACAGTCAGGTTTAGAGTCCATGGCAAGGGCTTTCCTGCTTAATTTAGCCAGATTTAAAGGAAGAGTACTCTGGATAGTAAAGGATAGGAAAGATGCAACATTTCAGTTGCTGAAGAGTTTTAGTAAGTGAGGTAGGATACAAATATCTATCTTAACCTTACTGTGAGCCACTGTTTCCTTACTGCAGTCTGACTCATACATAACTTTATTCCCAGTGTTTGCCTTTTTGGCTGAGGAGGAGTGGACTTGTCATAGACAACCCATTGGGAGCTGCATCTCCACAGGGTGCAGAGATAGGAGGCTATTCTCTTCTCAGCTCTGAAAGATCTCCTGAAACCACAGTGAGGTCACAAAAATTAAATTTTGCTTTATAAGGCAGTAAATCTGCACAGTTATTTAAATTAGAAATACAGAGTTTGTTGTCCATTTTACACTGAAAGTACAGATTAAAAAACAGTGTAAGAAATTTTTAACGGCAAATTGGACAGTTTTGCAGACAAAAATTAAGCTTAACAATGTAAACTAACAGGATAATATTTAAAAGTGCTGAGCATTCAAAGCTCAGGCAGACTTTCATGTTCTTAGCTCCTCTGCAATTCAGGGTAGATAACAAGGTTTGAATCTGGGGTCCTGCTGGGGTCAATGGCAAAATTCTCATTAATTCCAGAAGGTCAGGATCTCACTTTGTATTTTGCAAAATCTTGATCATGCTGTTGAGATTTCTCACATGCAGTCATAGTACAACATGAGGACTTACAGATGCCTAATCAAGGCCTTGGTATCTGTTGAGATTAGTCTTCCAAGGACAAACATGTGGATGCAGAGAGTTTTCTTTGCTCCCTTCTTAAATCTGAAAATGTGTGCCTGACCTAAAACTCAGCAGAACAACAGATAAAGCTCTGGGCTGAATTATTTGGCTGGAAGTGTTGAGACCATGGAGCAATTCCCTTGCTTTGAACTTTTCTATAAGTGCTTCTCAATTATATCTTCTTATTTTCTTAAAAAGTAAAAATTAAAAAAAAACCCCAACTTTTGAAAGATACCTAGATCTCTGCATTCTTCTCAGTGGGAATGGAGGGAGCTTAGCACATTTCAGCATGTTGCCCTGAAAAATACAGTCCTCATTTCATGAGAACAACGTCTGTCCTGTGCCACAGTTTGCAAAGTTAAAGCTGCATGTTTGAAATTGGAAAGCTTGGGTGACCTTCCACAAGCCCTAGACTCCTAATCCACTTAACAGCTCTTCAAATTTTAACTTCAGTTTCCTGCTTCCTTCTTCATGCTTCCCTCTGCAGGCTTTCCACCCGTGTAGGGAAGCCTGTCTCCTCTCCCATGGAGTACTATGTCCCAGCCTGTGATCCACATCCTCACAGAAAGATAATCAGAGACAGGAAAGCAATAAACTTTTATTCCCTCAAAGGACTTGGCATCACTAAGATCAATACACTTTCCAATCTCCTCTCTCTCTCTCTTTTAGCAGATAAGGCTTGTGAGTAGATTGGTTTCTTTTGAAATGGGAAAGAAAAATGTTAGGGAAAACAGTTTGACACTGCTATTATGGAAGGTAGGATAATTACTTAAAAAGAGCCAAATTTTTAATGTGAAATAACTATACTGGACAGGATGAAAATCTGTGCAAAACAGCCTTGTTGACTCTTCACTGAAGAATTGATCCTTGTTGAAGGGAGAATTAAGTGTTTCTACAAACACATCTCCTGTACTGCCTCAATCTTACAAGTTCACTTTGCCCCATGGGAAATAAACTGCCTTTGGCTCATGGGCAGTCAGTGCACAGAACCTTTGGGTAGACAGGAACCTCTTGTGATATGCCACATTATAACTTTTCCTATGCCTTATAGAAGGATTTGAGGTTATTATTCTCAAAACTCTCCTTAATGTATGATCAGCCAGCATTAGCAGCTCACTTGGTGCAGGCACCAAGACCCATTTCTGAAGACCCACCCATCTCAGAAACTTCCAGCAGCAGATGAAAATCCAAATGTTGTGAATTGAATCATTTGGTATTTTGTAATCAGCCTCTGCTGCAGTCCATTATTTTGCACTGTCTTGTTGACTAAGGAGGAAAATTAATCTCTGAGCAGTTTATAACATAGTGTTTAAATATTTGTAGGCATTGTTTGTCTTCACTTAATCTTTTTCTAATCTGAGGAGATTCAGTTCTCTCAACCTTCCCTAATGGATCTTCTTTTTAATTATTTTTCATCAGTTTACTGGCCTTCAGGGGAAGCTTTGTTTCTGAGTTAAATACAATTCAGGCAGTGCCCTCTCTCTGGAAAGGTTTTCATCTTTGTATGAAGTGTGCTCTCTGCAGCTGGAGACCTGTGACACTGCATGCAAATCTATCCACTGCAGCCTCAGTTTTACATGCCTGGTCTCTCCACTGCCCTGCACCTAAGCAATTGTACATATAAACAAAAACAAAGCACAGGGAAATTGCAAATTGTTGTATTGGGCTGTTCACATTGCTGGGCAGTGGAGAACCTGGTCCTGAGTTGTTCTGCTTGCCCCTTACAGCTTGAATTCTAGGACTGAGTAATTCTGCTTGATCTGCTTGAAGAATATTAATAATGAGCAACCCTGAGCCTGCCATCAGTTTTGGAGTCTTGGCTCTGACCCATGTCATTTGGACAACACTTCAGAATACTTGGTCAAGTCTCTGAAAATAACATGCAGCTCCTCCAGGAACAATTTACCTCAAGGCTCTAAGTGTAAACTAAAGAGTGTGGTATTATTATAGATGGACTAAGGCCAAGCCTGGATGACATCCAGGGCACTAACCTGTCTCTGGAAGAGATGTCCAAACTGGCACGTCATAAGTTGACTCCCTCAGATTTAAAAAAATCCTTGTCAGTCTTCCCCAGCCCCTAGGCAAGAAAATGAGTTATTAGTCTGCAACAGTGCAGTGCAGCCACCACAGTGCAGTGAGAGATGCAACATAATGAGTTTAATCAGTGCAAATTCCAGGAGCATCACATCCCCAGCAGAGAGAAACACATATAGATGCAGGGAGTTAAACAGGCTGTCCTGGAACTTCCCTCCACCTCTCTGTCTTTGAGATCATATTTTCAAGAGTTGCTAAATCAGCTTGAAACACGGGCTTACAGTCACCCTTACAGTTCCCATCATGAAATCAAAATGGAACAAACTGAACAACAGATGTAATTTACTTAGCTGGCAGCATTGACAGATTCTGTGAGCTTTTCTCACCCCCCTCCTCCAGCCTGTTGCAGCCAATGAGGAAGATGTGAGAAATTCAGAGGTATTGCCACAAAGGGGAAGACATTAAACGCAGATCTGCAACCCCCAATTTTCACCAGCTGTGTTTTTCCTTCTAACCCTTTATTCTTGCAGCACTTAAGCTTGAATTAGTAAGGCTTTCCACAAAAGAGAATTATCTGATTCTAAGAATATATCTGTCTATGTGTTTCCATGGTGTTTATTCCCCATCCTCCTCTGCCCCTCCAAGAAAAGGCTGGGTTTTATTGTTGTGGGGTTGAGGGTTGTTTTAATCATCTTTTTGGCAGGAGGTTGCATGAATGTGAAAAATTTACAAAGAATAAGCACGCAAGTATGAGCAGCCCATCACTGTGATTGCAGAGGTTATTTCATCTCCATCTGCTGTAACAGTGGTGGGTAAGGGGAGAGGAGCCATAGTTCAGAGCACTGAAGGGCCACAGCATCACTGCACTGAAAAAGCAGTTTCCACATGGAATTTGCATAAATGCTGACCTCAATCTGTTTTCCTTTTCCTCGTTTACAACTGCACATGCAACTGTAATGGTTGCTGTACCACTGACTTGAAAGTGAGTAACAGCAGTGACTTGCTCATTGGCACCTGCCACGAAAACCTGCTGCTGAACATTTGTTCAGTGCACTTGTTGTGTGAAATGAAGTCTTTATGAGCCCTTCAGAACTCAACTTTGGACTGCTCAGCCCTCTTCCTCAATGTAAAAAGAAACTCTCTATTGAAAATAAGCTTTTTGGGTTGGTTATGGGAGGTGTTAATAGACCCTCTGCCCAGTGCTCCTGTGTGGGAAGGACCTTTATAATAGCCCTGTCTTTCTGTTGCCCTTTCACTATTCTTTCTTCTTTTGTTCTTCTTTAGACTGTATCCTAATTGCTGCTGTCTAATCACCACAGAGACCTTTTTTGTCTTTAATATTTATTCTTTTGCCCTGGAGCCATAAAATTAAGAGTTAAACTACTGGGACATTTCTACACAACTTAGGATTTTGAGTCTCTCTGTTTGTGGATGCACTGCTTGTGCCCTACCACCACTTTTATCAAGAAATGATGACAGATGCCTTCTGAAAAAAACATCATCAGATTTGTTAGCTGGGGACCCATATCTACTAGACAAGTTCACAAATAACAGTTTGGTTCACACTCTAGATCTTGGGAAAGAAAAAGACAAGGAAATATGCCCAAGGTCAGGACACAAGTCATGTGTCTAGAACCATTTATTAAATTATTGTTTATTTTGAGTTTAACTTGTTTCAGCATCTTGCTTTTAAGACAAAGGGCAATACAATCAAATCTTCACCAATCTTACTGTGAATATTAAGTCCTTCCTGCCTGCAAAGAGAATTGGTCCATTAATATTGGCTTTATTCACTGGTTTCAGAGGGATTTCTGCCTGGGCAGGATTTTAGGGCTCAGTATGATGAGAGGTCATGCCATCTTAAGTGTGTAGTTTACCTGCACCTATGGCCCACTCCAGAACTGTCTCCTTGTAACTCCAATCCTCTCAACTGCACCCAGACTGGAGACATAAAAACAATATTGAACAACATCTTCCAAAAGGTACAAAGAGAGCAGAAGTGTAAAATGAATGGTTTAGAAGTCAGTCAGAGGAATGAGTTTTCCTGCTGGGGAGGACTCATGGGTTTTGGTGGATGAGAGGCTGGGCATAACCCAGCAATGTCGTGGGCTGCACCCAAAGCACTGTGGGCACAGGGGAAGGAGGGGATTCTGCCCCTCTGCTCAGCTCTGGTGAGACCCCACTGGAGTGCTGCACCCAGCCCTGGGAGCCCCAGCACAGGCAGGGCATGGAGCAGAGGAGGGCTGTGAAGATGATCAGAGGGCTGGAGGAGCTCTTCTATGAGGAAATTCTGGGATTCTGTGAAAGGCTCAGAGAGCTGAGGTTGTTCAGTCTGGAGAACAGGAGAACTCCAGGGAGACCTCCCAGTACCTAAAGGGAGCCCACAAGGGAGCTGGAGAGGCCCTTTGTATAAGGACATGTCTTGATGGGACGAGGGGTAGTGAATTAAAATGGAAAGTGAGCAGATTTAGATCAGATATAAGGAAGAAAATGTTTACAATGAGGGTGGGGAAACTGGCCCAGGTTGCCCAGAGAGGTGGTGGATTCCCCATCCCTGGAAACATTAAAGGTCAGGCTGGACAGGGCTGTGAGCAGCCTGATCTCGTGGAAGTTGTCCCTTCTCATTGCAGGGGCGGGACTAGATGGCCTTTAAGGGTCCTTTCAAACCCAAACTATTCTGTGAATATTCACCACAGAGCATCAACTCTATTGACTTTTAAAGCATACCTAGAACAAATCAGTCAGGATGTTGTGCTGATCTTGCCTAAGTGGTGTTGCTTATAAGACTCATAATAAAAGGAGAAGGGGCAGTCTTGTCTGTCAGTAATGCAGTTGCAGGTCATTTGAGCTCTTTGATAGTAATTTATCCAGCAAACTCCTAGAGCTTTTACAATAACTCTGAGTGCCTATCAGATGAAAGTTTATTATCTGTGTGCTAGGAGTTCTAGATATTGTACATTTTACTTGAGAATTTTGGATGTGATTTTACAACTGGAAGCTGGATTCATTGTCTAAAATGTAGGATTTTCCTAGGATTCCTAGATTGTGAACTGGATGCAGAGGAAATTGGGATATACTGATCAAGTACAAAATAATAATTTGTAATCTTACCTTCACTTATTATAGAAGGTAGTGATTATCTACATCTTACAGTGCTGTTTTTCATAATCTTTATTTTTAAGGACTTAATTGACTATGGAAATCAATAAATAGTGTGTGCTTGTATATTCCTGTGCATGCAGCAATTAGTACTGTTCTGATGTAGTTGTGGAAGAACTTTCTATCAGTCTACACTGAGATAAATAGAAGCATTTATAAAACAGCAGTACAGTAATACAGGCAGAAATTTCTTTCTGGATAATCAGCCATGCAAATGTAAACACAAAGTAAACAGAGGAGGGAAGGGATAGCCCAGAATTCCAAGATTAAATGAAATTTTTAGATTTGGAAACCTACCATCGTAGGGGATATTTTTGTGCTTGAATTGAGCACTTTATTCTTTTGGAGTGAATTTCCAAAGACTTTAAAGGGCAAAAAAGGTTTTTACATAATTGAGCAGCAGTAAGAGATGGAACTGCTGCAGTGGCTGTAATGAAAGAACTGTGGCTACATAGCCTTTGGGCTCTTGGATGACTTTCTCAAAGCCCAACCTTTTCCTTTTAAAGGGGAAAAAAAAATGTACACACTTACGTGGGAATAAGGCAGCTCAGATAAAACTCTGTGACTTTTACCTCTGGAGCTGTGAATTCAAATCCTGATTGAGTCACACGCATCCAAACAATTTTTGGAGGTCGCTCCATGGCATTTCTGTAAATGGCAGATTGACACAACGAGCACCCTGTAATCAGTGAGAGAGGGAGGGGAGCCTCCATGGCCATGGAGGTACCTGCCTTTGGCAGAGCACTGCAGCTGCATCCCTGGCATGGACCTCCTCTGAGCACATCCACTGTGCAGGAGAAGAGGAGCAGAATACAAGGCAGGCCCAAGTAACACCAGTATTGATGTCAGCTAGCACAGGAGAGGCAGGGAAGGATCTGTCAGTCACCTGTGTCACAGGCAGAGTGGCTCAAGAGCAAGGGCTGGGCACAGCAGACTGCAGGATGTGTTTGTGGGAAGTCCTGAAGTCCTGCTCAGCCTGGCCATCACATCTTTAGGAGCCCTGCCTGGGTCAGTGTCTGGCCTGTCACACTGGTCTGTGTGACCCAGGCAGCTGCAGAGCAGACAGAGTGACCTGGGCCACCGCTGAAAAAAAATCAGCTAACTTCTGAGGGAACAGTTCTGGGGGAATTTTTTACATCCTCAAAGTGCAGCAGTTTCAGCATGCTCTAGAATGTGAGTTGCTTTATCACTTGGCAGTAATTGAATTTCAATATTTCACTTTTGGTTAACGTGTTCCACGTTAAACTGAATTGAGATACATTCATTTTAAATTTTTTTTTCTCTTTTACATATTAAGCCTGGAGAAAGTGAGTGAGGTGGCAAAGCAAGGGTTTTATTGGAGCTTAGAGTTTTTCTTTGATGTAAGGATTTCTTGCTGTGTAATGATGTTTTTAGTGCAAGTTCAGAATCCCTGTATTGCCAAACATGCTGCAGATATGTAGCACCCTCCTGTTTCCACAGAAGAACAGAGAAAGCACAAAATCACAGGTGGATGGGAGGATGTACAAATTGTAGCTTCCTGATTATTTTTGTTTCCCCTCCCCTAGCTGACTAGAGGAATTTGCCAGGGGTAGTTTTACCAACAAAATTTAATAAGCTGAGATTTTGTCAGCAAATCCACTCTTCAGATAGCTGATTTGCCATGATGATGCATGTCCCTTTGGAACACTACCAGTGCTAATAAAAGTTGCAACCTTGTGAAAACAAAAGCCAGTAACACTTTTGGGCTTTTTTTTTAAGAGAAGGGAGAGCCTAACGTTTTTTTCCTCTATTTTGAAAAGTGTGAAGTTAGATGGCCTTTGCCGTCTGTTGAAGTTGTACAGTAAACTTGTGTGAAGGCCATTTGAAATCACAGATTTAACTAGGACACTGCTAAACACATTCAGTATTTCCCCTCTAGTGCTGAACAGGGTGGTGATTCTAGGTTGGTGGTTGGAGTTGATCTTAAGAGGCCTTTTCCAGGCTTAATGGATCTATGATTCCTCTCCAGCAAGCACAAACTTGTTTGTTGTGCTCAGAAGTATGGGATCAGGAAGCATTTTCAACAGAAATAACTTGCAGTGGAAAACAGGTCAGCTCAACCATTGTGTGCCACAGACATTTTGACCTGCTGGTATTTGAATGCAAGGTGTAATTCTCTTCCTTACCCTCAGACAGAGACCTTGTATTTTCCATAATGGCTCAGTCTGGTAAAGAACATCAGAATGTAAAAAAAAAAATGTGCACCCAAGCTGAAAACAGATGAAATATGAATGTGGAACATTACTAAGGGGGGAAATAGTGTTGTGGAGTTCAGTGCTTAGATACTGAGAGCTAAAAAACACAGTGGAAGGACTCAGTGACAACATGCAGTCAGTATCAGTCATCTAGGACTAGCCAGTTGAAAGTTTGGTCTTTTTCTATGTTTCTCTGACTTTATACAGTTTTTCCCAGCTGATAAAATGTGCACATCCTTGAAAAAGGAGCCTGTATTTAATGAGTGATTAAAATGTGCTGCTATAAAAAAAAAAAAAGTGTGGCAAATTCTACTGTAGGAGTGCACTTCCCTCAAACTGTATGCAACTAAAGCAAATATGGTTTGCTCCATGTAACAGCAAAATGGCATTCCTGTATGACTTCAGAGAAGTCATACAATACAATACAATATAATACATTAAAATACAATTACAAATAATTAAATTAAATAATTAAATAATTAAATTAAATAATTAAATTAAATAATTAAATTAAAATACATTAAAATACAATACAATACAATACAAAATACATACAATAGCTCATGTGAGCTATTCTACATGTTTTCACTTTGCCATGGGGCAGTGAGCTGGTTCTGAGGCAGAGCTGGTCTCAGCTCCCACCTTGCTCTTGAGCAGGCAGCAGCATCCTGGTAGGAGCCTCCTGCAGCCCTGCTGCCCTTGCACAGTCTCCCAGGGTGGATCTCCTGCAGGATGTGCTCTCTCATGGCTCTGGAGGCTGAGCTCCAGCCCTGCTCCCATTTGCCTTCTGTGTGGGGAATCCTGGTCACTTCTGGACACTGCACCCTCTTGTCAGGGAGATCAGACAGTGTAGCAATGAACTATAGCCCTACCAAAAGCTTTTAATTAATGTACCACTAATTATGGTTCACCTGGATCAGGTGTACTTGAGTGAGGACATTTATGGCAGATTCAACATATTTGATCTTTGAAGATCTTCAGTCTTTGTTAGGAGAGGTGAAGAGGCAACCTCTGCAGGCTCCACATTCTCAGATCTGTCTGCCACCTTACCCTTCTCTTTTCTGGACCCATCTTCCATTGCTGCAGTTTCTTTGATTCTTTCTCAAGGGTTCTCTGTTGCAAATTAATCTTGATGTTTCTGTTGTCCTCATCAAGGCAGTCCTTTCTCAGTTAATGGCTCCATTTAACTCCTGCAGAGAGTTCTGGACAAATTGCCAGTGTTTCTGCCCCAGAGTGGAATTTTAATTTGCTCTTTCCATCACTAGAATATACAGAATGATTGGGGAACCAAGCTACACATGGGAGTCCTCTTTTTTTCCTACTGCCAACGTATGATGAATCTTGCCTACATTATTCATTTTTATCCTACAGTGACTATACAGCAGATTAACCTGTCTGGAGCATTTTCTGCCCTGGTTCAGGATCCCTGTGCCCTTGTCTTCACCCATCTCTGTCCTGCCTTTCTCATGAAGACGCTGAAAAAAAGTTATAGGTGTTTATATGTACCTAGAGAATGCACATACAAAATTTCTAAAATTCCATAGTTGAGGTAAGACAGTAGGTAGAGCCTTAAGAGCTTGGAGAAGACAACTCAATTTAAAGTTTCCCTTTTCCTTCAGTACTTCAAAATAAAAGAAATGTGACTGTCAAAACAGGAGCAGTTTGCTTGTTCCTTTGACTGCCATCTGTTCAAACTGAAGCTGGATTGAGCTCTGGTGTCTCCTTTGCACCCATCTGATAGCACCAGCTACAAAATGTGGACAGTTTAGGAATAGTTTTAAGGAGTGACTGTGGCTTAGAGGCCCTGTAAGACTATAAGGGTGTTGATGATTAGCAAGACATTCTACCCAGAACAAAAGCAAAGACATCTGGAGGCCTTTGCCTGTATTTTAAGCCATTGCTTCTAAGTTCATAAAAATAAGTGTAGTTTATTTTAGTTTTTACATTTTTGCTTATCACAAAGTTTGGAGGTTTTTTTAGATTTTTTTTTACCCCCATCTCTCACCCTTGAGTCAGCTCTGAGACCTTAATTTCCCACTCCTTTTCACCTGTCCAAAAGAAGCAGAACATCTTTCAGAACATTGAAAGACTATTTCAGGTCAACAAGATGGTAATATTTTTCATGATGCATTAGAATTTATAGATGGAAATGCTTCACTGTTTTTGTCATTTTTCAGTAACTATGTACATTAAGCTTCAATTTTTTCCCGAGGAATTTCTGGAGATAAGCTCCTGATCACACATTACTCCCAGTCCTGTGCCCCAGCCTATTCAAGCAAAGCACTTGTGCATGTCAGCTCATCTCCACTGGTGACAATAATATTGACCATTGTCCTCAGTGGAATTATTCATTTATGTGCCTTAAATTATGCACATGCATGATTTCTGGATTAAAAACCAACCAAGCAAAGACAATTAATTAGATTTTAAATAATGGAGGATCTGCAAGGTGGAATCTGCATCCTTAGTGTAATAATGCACTAAATGAACTTTTTAGGATGTGTGCTGGGTAATAGGAAATATGATCCTTCCCTTGCTCCTTTTCTGAATGGTGAAGCCAGAAGAATATATGTTGTGTCTGTAGACTTACTTGAAGTGTATATGAAGAGCATCCAGGAATTTATCAAGTAAAAGTATGCTTTTTTCCATGTCTTTATTGACCTGATATGTAGCAGCCTCACACCATTCAGGCTCCAAACAAACCAGCAGATTCAGGAGATGCAGGATTTCAGTGTGCTAAAGAAACAATCTCATTGTTTGCCCCACAGGTTGGAAAAAGTGCTCATTGAGCCTATAATACAGAGAAAGTCAATTTTAGTACTGTCCCCCTTGTGACTCAACCTTTAGTTCTGTGTCACATCATTGATATCTTTCTGGGGCATCTTTTAAGCACTTACAATTTTGTAAAGTTAGAAATTGTGAAGAATAATAAGCAATCTCCTTGTTAAAAGCAGCAAGGTTTACAATACATTTAAAATTGCTTAGTTAATATAATTATTACAAGTATTACATTAAAAAGCTCCAGTATAACATAAACAGTGTACAGTTTAGAGATCAGATTAAAACATAATGTACAGGATCCATTACCAGAGCTAACAACACTAAATTTCTGCACATTTAGAGGTTGATTTTTTTGTGTCACAGTCTCAATACTCACAATCCTATCACCCACCTACAAGGTAAGAGCATGACCAAATGAGACAATTCCCAGATGTCTCAGATCTCTAAGTAGAAGCTGAGGCAAAGACAGGAGTCAAACCTTCTCATCACATGTCCTCTGATAACTACCAAGAACTTTCAAGGTAAAGACTCAAATTACTGCAGAGCCAAGGGTTCTTAAGCCCAAAAGCTCGCCTGCAGTTCAGAATTTAACCAGACAATATTGTTTTGTTGAGAAAATATTTTTTTTTGTTTGCAGAGCAGCGTCAAAAATCCAGCTGTCACCAGTTACAGTTGTTAGTTGGATGTTCTTAGGAGCTGCCAGCAATATCATTTTTCTCATTTGGGATTTATATTTTGTTCTTCATTTGTTTCTGTTGATGCAATATATCTAGCATGAGGACAGGTAGATCTTTCAAAGTTTTGCTTCTTCACTGGAACAGATGTATACAGACACTCAGTAGGAAATTCACCATACCTTAATTATTTCTGAAGGATTTATGGATTTATGACATCTTTTTTTGTTCCTTGACTGTATGAGTGCAAAGTTCAAGTGTAGTGAAGTTTCAGAAACAAAGAGCTTTAATGATCATGAATGCAGTGTGAAGGTACAATGGAAGCCAGAGAAAATTGTGTAAGAGTAGGAGTATTCTGCTTTCTAGGTCACACAACCCTTGTCTGAGATGTAGTGTTTACCTCCTGTCTATGATATGGATATTTTTTTTCTTTAATATTGTCAACTCAGCTGTAGCTGTGAAGAGTAAAGCTCCATCCTTTGTTTATTATAATTGGAGTTGTAGCCAAGTTCTGAAAACTATAGCAGAGAACATTTTTCCCTCATGGTGCAAAACAGTGCATCATCCTATTAAAAATAAAAAAAAAGCAGAGTTTAAAGTTTTAGTTCCGTGAGGTTATATGTGAATGAAATGCATTCACCCAAATATTCATGGGAAGAGAAGGAAAGAGGAGGTGGAAAGGGAAAATTAATGTTTTAAGCAAAACCTAATTGATCAATGATAAATATCCCAATCTCTCATCAATACATGCATGGCCTTTTGTGTATCCCCTGAGCTCTGCCCATCATGAGATCTTTGATCTGAGCTGAGGAAATGACTTCTACACATCCCAAAGGTTAGGAAGGTGCTTAGGTACTGTTCCTGAAAAAGAAGAAGATGGTTTTCAAAATAAAAGCTTCAAGCTGGAGGATATATTTAATGACAGTTAAGTGTTATCTCTTATTTCTGCTGTTGCCTGCTCCCAATACTCTCCAATTTTAGATTGTCACAAGACTTGGTTTCAGCTAGAGATCTTGCTACTGGCCATAACCATTAGTTTTGGCTAGATTGTTTTCTGAGGCAGTAAATTCCACAGATAGGTTACAGAAAATAGCATTTCTATGCAAAATTTCCAAATTTGTTGCCCTTTAATTTTATTAAATATGCTGCTCCTCTCAATGAATGTTAGTCTGTGAAAGGTTATACACTTCCTTATAGAATATTACACTTCATTATAGAATACTTTTAGTACTAGCATTTAAAAAAAACGTTATCACAGCATTCTATAGTCATTAGAAATCAATTAACAATTAATTCAAGGAGCAGAAGCCCAGGTGCCCAAACTTACTTTCCATTTAGCTGCAGCTCTCCAGCACTGTGCACCAAGCAAGGGAGATTTCATTTTTTTCTTCAGCTTGCTACTTTCCAGTGACAGCTGCCCTTTTCTGATGGATTAAACTTTTCCTGTGACCCTCTGATGTTTTTGACAGACATTCACCACGAAGTGTCAGGGTGTGGATTGTAAAGTCAGCAGAATTTGAATTGTGCCTACCCCTCCCATTAAGTGGCTGAAAGTTTGTGCTTGGTGATGCTCAACCACGATGGTAATAGGTTGTGTGCCTCTAACACTGTCTTTGAACTGTGGTGCCTGTGTAAGGAATGAGACACTTGCAAATGTGCCAGACTATTATCCCTGGGAAAGAAAAAAAAATGACTAAACAATGAATGCATGAATGTCTCCTGTGGGCTTGCCAATGTGATTTCACCTGTGTCTTCTGAAGAATCAGAAGATAAAAGCACAAAGGTCTATTAAGGAAGACTTTTATTCCTTGGCCCCTACTGAAACTGCTGATAGTAACTGAGATCAGCAGAATACAGAGTTAAAAACCCTGGTGTTATTTCTGGGTGATTACCTGTGCCATTGAGAGAAAAGCCTGTGCTGAAATGCTGTAGGCATGATAGCAATTAAGGATGCTTGGCAAAGATAGAGCTCTTCCAACAGACCTCATATGTGCTGCAATGACCTCTTTTTGTCATGAAACTGAGTGGTTTCTTCGACAGTACCCAGTGAGGCAAGGTAGTATCTCACTTTGCAGATTGGAAAGCTGAAGTATAATGAGCCAAATGATGTCTCCACAGTGCCAGAGAGGGTATGTAGGAAATAATAATGAGAAGGAATCCTTATCTTCAAAATCTCTGAGAGATGATGCATGAATGCTCTGAAATGTGCCAGCTTCCTCGCTGTTGAGAATAGTGACATGTAAGTGTTGAGATGTGAGCTGTGAAAGGTCGGGCAGTCTGACTCAGAAAGCAGAATTATTTCCATAAATGACAATCTGCAGACTCCCACTGATCCTGTGCTTCCAGCTGATGTAACAATTGCTCCATACATGCTTAAGTTGGCATCAGGTTGCAATCACCTGGACTGAAAGTTGTAGTTTGGACATACACTGGTTGGTATGAGAGTCTTTGTTGAGAACTGTGAATTTAGAAGATGATCAACCTTTTCTGTTGAGATTCCTAGGGTTAGTAGTAAGCACTCAGGGAGATGTGTTGCATTCAGGCACCAGAAAACTGAGCTGTGTACCAGGAGTTGCCCATCCTGGTCAGGTAACCTATAACTGAGCCAGTTCCTGTTCACTAGGGACAACAGTAAAAAATATATTTTGCAGACTTCATTTTCTGCACTCAGGAGGGTGCAAATGGCAACACTCCTGGCCTTGCTGTTCATGTTTTGAGTAAGTCTATTCCTATTCTTTCCCCCCCTAACTTTCACCAACCAACCTATTTCCCTGCATTTCTCCTGCAGTTGTTTTTCAGGAGCAAGCAGTAAGCTCAGAGTGTGCTGTTTCGTTATTGCAGGGAGGCTTTAACATAATTTAACAAACACTTAACATTATATGACCATATAACATAGATTCCTGTCATCTGTGGGTCAGTCCCACGGGAATAATCTCACCTCATATTAATGGAATAATCTCACCTACTACTAAAGAAAAATTACACCAGAGCACCAAACATAGGGAAGTCCAGCAACAGAGACAGACTCAGACATCTGCCAAATACTGAGAGTTTCTTTCTGTTTGAGAAGCTCTTGCTGTCTCTGCCCCTCAGCTTCTCTGTTACGTATATAACTGTGCAATAAAAAGGAGATGAAGAGCTGACCTCTGAAATTTTCAGTCTGAGGAGTCCCAAATTCTCTGCTGTACCAGAATGCAGGTCTGTTTTACAGGATTATTTTGTGCTGATACTAGCTGGTACAATTGTTATGCATTTGTGCAGGCATTGGGAATAACAGGGTACACTATATTCTAGTTATATACTTTACCAGGACATGCTGGAAACTTCTTGCCATCTGGAAATTTCTTCATGCCAGGGAAGGTTTGTCCCTCTCCTGACATGCCCTTGACCCCTGTACCTGGCACCCTGGCATTTGATCTTTAGGATTGTCTTGTACCACAGCTTTGAGAAGTTCTACTTTCTCAGCTGACAAAAAAATCCCAAACTGATGAGAGATAAACACAATGTATCCAAGGCTTTTTTATCACCATCTATCATAATTAGAGGGATGTCATCATTGTGCCCACAGTGGTAAATTCTTATGGTAGTTTCTCAAACTCATCCATACTCATTGTTTCTGCAGATTGTTTTATATAGATATTGGTGTTCTTTGTAGGAGAGAGGGGATGTTAAATCTCATTTCTTTACTGAAATGCAACTTGGGCATTTACATTTTGCCTTCCTGGTTTCCCAGCTGGGATCTCAGGTGAATTTTTGCTTCCATCTTTATACTCGATGATGCTTTGTTCTCATTAAGGCCCTGATGTGCAGTAGACACCAGGGGTGCTACTTTTTGGTCACATGGGATGAAATGTGGCTTGCAAGCATAGAGAGTAATTTGTATGATTTATAAACTAACTGAAAAATTCTGCAAAACTATATAGAGGCAAGAAGTTTATTATGCTTAGGGAATGTTAGCAGCTCAGGTACTCTTCTGCCCACCAAATGTATTTATCCTGTGAGGAAGGAGCTGATGAAGTGTTTTCACAGAAGCAGATTTTGAGCTTATTTTTTTAATGAGTCTACTTCAGTTCAGTCACAGCTGAAGGAGCCCTGAGATGGAGTTCTGGATTGGTCCACTGACTGTGGACTATTGCCAGACAAGAACTTTAGTGATTCTGCTTTGGAAGAAAAATGGGTAATGGACTTCCATCCACAATGAACTGATTATATTAGTGTTACTCTCCTGCCTTGTCTTACTGAAGGTCTGAAATTCCTCTCCTGATTGTTATGAATCTTGAGTGAAATTACCTCCCCTGAAGTGTGTCCAATTGCCCGTGTATGGAAGGATATTTCTTCTGTGATTCCAACAAATGTTTAAGTTGCAAAGGAAAGAGCATTTTCCTGGAAAGAGAAGACAAAATTTTCAAAAGAGTGGAAAACAAAGGAATGTAGATTGCTTTATGCCTTTAGATACTTTAAAGTCTGCAATTTATGTTCATAAATCAATTTAGTGCTCCTGAAAATGTTAACCACCATCTGTTGCTTTAATGATGCTACGTCTGGATCCAAAGATAAGTGTTTATGAAGAGTAAAGAAGGGACTCTGTTATTTTTTATACCATTATGAAAGTGAGATTCTGTTAAGGTATCCAGCAACTTCCCAAAATTTGGAACTTTGAAGGAGACTTCAAGACTAAATAGTTTATGTACTAGATGCTTTTAGAATATATACAAGAT
>VZTT01025474.1:74910-112797 GCA_013400855.1 Buphagus erythrorhynchus | reverse complement strand
TTTTCCCCTGAATGTATGGATGGTTCACTCTGTGTAAGTGAATCAAAAGGTCTGGTTTTTGTTAGTAATATAATTTAATGACCCAGCCTTTAGCAAAAGCAGCTTTTAGGTTCATTGTCCTGTAGATTTCACAACTTCCCAGTTTTTCTTTCTTTCTGCCTCAAAGAAGGCTTTGATCATGAAACAAAGAGCAAGCAGCCATTTGAAAACCTTCTTCCCCTTCCTTCTCTGCTGATAACTTACTGTTAGGGTAGGTAAATCCCACCTAACCAAAGATGTTAAAGAAGTTTAGCTCAAGACTGCATTTTCTGTCAAAGCACAGTATGGAGAAAACAATATTTCCTTTGTTTGAACAGAGAGCAAAAGAAGCTGCTGGTATTCAGGACAAAGCTGTGGCCAATGTTGTAACAACCTATAATTCAGCAGTAATTTGTTCCAACTGAGCATCAGAAGGCCTGATATAACTTGGTGAAGAGGGAAAAGTGTTTCTAGGGATCAGGGAAATTCCCCTATTTGGGGAAGGTGGGTTAAATTCAGGCCTGACTCCATCAGCCAGCTTCATGGGTGAGTGCTGGTGAACAGTGACAGATCTGAGATAATTAGCTGATCCTAAGAGGGTCACTGTGATGAGCACCAAATCTCTGTGCCACTTCTGCATGGGAGAATGGATGCCAGCATGGAGACCAAACTCCAAAACTCTGGTAATTTTTGCCCAGAGGCTCATTTTTTTTTTCTTCTTGCTCCCTTGCAGGTATCAAAGGTTACAGCAATTAGATAAGTTTCCAGGTTACTGTAGTTTACATCCTGGGGGGGAAAAAACCTTCTTCCTGTAATATCCTCTCTGACTGAAAAAGTTTTGTGGTGATCTACACCACAGCTCTCTTGCAGCTGAGAATTTGGCTTGTCTTTGTCAACTCACAGGTC
The DNA here is from genome assembly GCA_013400855.1 of Buphagus erythrorhynchus. Classification (NCBI taxonomy): domain Eukaryota; kingdom Metazoa; phylum Chordata; class Aves; order Passeriformes; family Sturnidae; genus Buphagus; species Buphagus erythrorhynchus. The sequence continues at coordinate 111,873 of VZTT01025474.1, read as the reverse complement.
CTTCCAGTTCCTCCCTTCCCTGGCTCTTGTGTCCTGAAGCACAAACAACTTTTTACTGAGAGCTGCTGGAGCCGTGGTGTGTGACCAGCTGTAGCATATAGAGACTGACATTAATGCTGAGAGGGCATTAAGTTTATCCACTTAATTTATCCACTGCAAAATCTATTTCCCTAGCAAAGACTGACTGAGAACACCTCTGTTTTTCCTGCTAGAAGAAAGGCTTGTGTTGATGTAGGAATTCTCTTATAGTACCAGTTTGTTACATAGAAATATCTTTGAAGGTAAGGCTTTAGAGGGAATCCATTGTTTATATAGCTGGGGAAGACACCTTTGTGCAAATGAATTAATCTCTCTCTGCCCTGTTGGCAAGTGTTTCTTGAAGCTGTCAAGATCAATCCAGTGACACTGGTTCTACTCCTCAAGAGAGGACATTAGACATTAGTCTGTCAGAAAGCTGCCTCTGCCATGCCTTCTGATTAATTGCTTTATTTCCCATGGACAGAGAGGCATAGAAAGCATTTGGTACCAGCATCTCCACAGAAAATTTTTGGAAGAAATGCCACAAACCCCCAAGATGAGTATTCATAGAGCAAGACCATTTTTTATTTTATTTTTTAAGCAGATGCCTAAAGTGTGCTCTTAAATCTTTGCAAGGACACTTATAAAGTGGTTTTAAAAACTATGGAGTATTCAGCAGTTCCTGCTGGAGTCAGTGAGAATGGCCCATGGTCAGGGTTTTAAAATAAGTTACCATTGCAGATGTAGTCTCAAGAGTCTCTTCACTGAGAAGAAAGCAGTGGTGAGCAGGACTGATAACTGAAATCCTGAGCAGTGTTTTATGTGGTAGGAAGAGCTGTCAGGAGAGAGAGGCTGTGGTGTTCAGGAACAGTAGCTGAGGGACATGAAGCATGTGTTTTGAGTTAGAAACAACTGCTGGGGATGAGAATTGTTTTATTACAGTAATGTCAGCCAAGATCAAAACCACAGCGTGTCTGGCGCTGTATATACAGAAATTAAAAGTATGTTGTATGTATTTCCTTTTTAAAGGAAATCAAAACTAGTGAAGATGGGGTTCAGCTGACTAAACACATTAATTTAATGCCAATTTAGACACCTCATCATACCCAAGGCCTTCCCTGTGCACTGACAGGTCGAGCATACAGCTGAGGCTCGTGCTCTTGCAGTGTGATAGTGGGAAGGAATATCCCAAATGGGGTGTCAAAAATGTCATCCAGTGCCTCAGAAAAGGCAACTGAGTGTGGTTAGTCCAAAGGCATGTAGGAGAAGTTTAGTACAAGAAGAACCTTCAATACTGATCCTGTAAGCTGAATGACTTAAAAGAGTGTGATGGAACCAGCTGTAATAGGAATTGTTCTGGCATGATTTTTTTTTCCTCCTTGTCTAAGCATGTATTCATCACAGCCTAGCTCTTTGTCTTCCCTTGTGTATTTTATGTTATAACCTGAAGATTCATGTGCAGAGAGGTAAATACTGAAGCCCAGACCAAGAGCTCTGTCTGGGAAGGGCTCAGAGCAGGAAGTGTGGAAGAGCCCAGGACAGCCTGAGGGATGCAGGAGGTGCATTAGCAGAGCTCCCCTGAGGAAACTCTCATTTCCTCCCCTTGCCCAGCCCTGACTGCAAGGCACTTGAGTAGTTCTCCACTTCCCTAAGTCGATTCACAAGCAAGCACACAAGAAGGCAAAGGTGTTTTGTTTGAAGCACAGTTGGGGTTAGAATGCTGGCCCTGCAGTGTGGGGCTGTGGCTGACACATCTGTGGTGCTCCCGGGGCACAGCTCACACAGGGAGTCTTGGTGACACTGCACAGCTGGACTGGCACATGTGCAACCAAGCTGGCAGCCAGTGCTGAGCATCTGAGGAGAACCCACAGCTGTGAATGGCACCCAGCCCTTCCCAGGGCTTTGGGAAGCCTGGGGAGCTTCCAGCAGGACCCTGCTCCAAGGGAGCATCAGTCACACCTTCACTCTGTGCCTGCTCCCTTCTGATCATTGGGTGGAACTCCCCATACACCCAACACAGGCTGCTAATGGGATAAAAAAAAATCTCTGCTTCTCTTTGCTCCTGGGGAGAAAAGCAGGTCTCTCTGTGCCAGTTATCTCATAGACAACATCAAGCCTGGAGAGGTGGCGGGGGAAGGAGAATGTTTCCAACTGAGGAACTGAACTGAAAATAGTTGTGGCACTGAGTCTGCCTGCTGATTACAGCACTCTGCAGTGAGCAGGATTGTAGAGGCAAGACAACAGATTAGAGAATTGGCCTTTCAGATCCTGAGGCCTGAATTCAAATTCAGCTTTAGTGCCCACAGGTAGGGCTGCTCACATCCTCATCTCCATTACAAAGTTCACAAATCACAGCATGATGCATCTCGCTTCTCCTTTTCCACCTGAGCAAGGGCTGCACTCAGACATGTCCCTCTAGGTTCAGACTATAAAGGACTTGTAGTGAGCCCAAGGATAGGAATCCCTGTAGACCAGGGTGAGGATGTAACCAGCTACATTAAAATCCCTAGTCTGAAGTAGCAGAAGGGTTAAGCATCAGAACAAGGCTGCAGTGGCAGAGCTGCTGGATCCTCACAGATGTGCAGATCAAAATGTAAGTGTATTATGTGGCTGTGTGAAGAACCAGGAGCAGAATAACAGGGCTATGCCAGGTCACGAATGACTTGTTTTAACACAGCTGTGTGAGGGAAGCTTGCATAACACCTGCCCACACTAAGCTTAACTCAAGCTGTTGTTATCAGTCCCTCACTCTCCTGCATGCTGGAAGTATTTGCAAACCAGGAATCTATTATTTCAAGGCCGCTATAAAATGTCTATTTCTTTGGTTCAGCCTATTCTCAGTGCCTTGCTCAAGAGGTAGGAAAGGTTTAATCATATGTTTGACAGGCTGACTTTAGGGGCAATTAGCTCTTTAACTTCAATTTTTGCTTTTCTCCTGGCTGCACAGTAATACACAGCCTGCCCAGCTAGCATGTCTCATGCTTCTGACTCATATGATATTGTGATAATAGAGTCTAGTATCAGACTAGTCATTATGTTAGTAAAAGTGTCTGAAAGAACACCACATGCAGGAGCAGCACACAAAATCACAAGCATTTTATTTACTAGGCACAAAAGGAATGTAACAGACCAGGGTTTCAAAACAGAATTTTATGCCCACTTGGGAACAGGGGAGGTGAGCTCCATGTCAGGTCATGAGGCTGAATTGAATCTGTTCAGTGTGATGTAAAAATTCATCTCCAAGGGGCCAGTGCTTTCACAGAGCCCTGGCTCTGGAGAGACCTAAATCTCATGTCTGTGTTGCTGTGTCTGTTGATCTGAACTGAATTGCTTGATTGTTTGCCATCAAGGAAAGCATCATCCATGAGCCTTCTCACACATCCCACATGAATCCTGCTATTAGAAAATGTCTCCACTTGCTGAGAATTCATCTCAATCAGGCACTGTCTGTTCAGATGGACAGGGCCTTGCTGCTGTCTTTTCTTTCTAATATTAATGCTTAAATATTCTAAAAACTAGTCCTAAACTGAGTTTTCTCAAATGCAGGGAGCACACACTACTCTTCCAGCTTGCAGAGTGGTATTTCAGATGAAAATTCTCAGTCATTTTTTCTTTCCTACCATCTCTGCCTGCATCCCAGTCGCTACCGAATCCTTTGAAATAACACAGCCCAGTTTTTCCCTCACATTCACTTTTCTTTGGGTTTGTTTTTTTTTTTTTTTTTTTTTTGTTTGTTTTTTCTGCCAACAAGAGCCAGCCTCCTGGAGAATAGTTTCCTTCTTCTATGCCAGAGAAGATACACCTTCCCACTGGTACAATTCCTGCCTAAGGTCCCTGGTTGTAGGCTTGTGCAAGCTTCCTCTGGGTAAAATGTCCATTGTGAGCTACCAGGGCATGATTTCCCACCCTCTGCACCACACAAGCAGTCCCTGCTGTCCCAGCCTATCCTCTTACATGCTCTAGATCACAAATTGTAGGCCACTCACTGAGTTCTCAGGCATCTCCCACCTTGAAATGGCTTTTGACAGGCAGGAATGTCATAAAACAGCCAGAGCTGCATCTCAGTGGCTTTGAAGTTTAGTAGTGCAGGTGTAAAGCAGACACATAGACTCCCTGGAGAGTTTCTGATGACCTAAGCACATCAGCTTGGAAGTAGCTGCTGTAATCTTTTTTTGCTTCTCCCTGACTCTGCAGGGAAGATGGATTCACAGGGCTGAGCACTGGAAAAGCAAAGATGCTGCTGCTGAAGTGGAGGTCCTGATCAGAGTCACCAGCCCACCATGCAGGTGTAGATTTGTGTGGGGGGACAGATGCAGAAGTTCCTCATGCACAGGAACTGCAGAAAGCAGCACATGGGCTGCTTTAAATCTACATTTGTGCTTAAAACCTCTGTCCTGTCTATTTTCATTAATAACAATGCCAGTGAGAAATATTAATGACTTCATGATTATTAGAGGCACAAAAAGCAGAGAGACTTTTTAGTTGTTTTTACTGTCTCGAGGCACTCTGTTGTTGGTTATTTTGTTCATGATCAATATTTGTACCACTTCCCAACACATTATCTACAGTGTTTGCAGCTCTCATGCCCCCATTTCTAAGGCACCTGCAAGAACAGCCTGCAATAATGGAATCCTTCTAATTTTCTAGTGAGATGGTTCTGCTTTTTGTGCCCACAGATAATTTTGTGGGGTTGTTTAAGGAGCATTTGATGGCACTGCTCCCTGCTCTAAGTTCCTCTGCTAAAAATCATAAAGAATGAGAGAGAAAACTTGTAGAACTCTTACAAATGTGCTCTTGTGATTTGTTTGCAAAATGCTGCTGAAAGAGTCATAGGTCCTCAGTGGCTTTGCCTTTCCTTCATTTTGTCTCTCCATCCTTGAATTGCTTCAGAATTCTGTGGGGAAACCAGAGAAGTTGCTAAAAAGTATTATACTGGCACAAGAAACACTATGAACCATGTTCTGGCAAATAAATGCCTTGAACTTTGGCACCTTAGCTGTCGTTCCTAGCAAGGCAAATGATGCAAGTCATTTATGGGATAAGAAAATCACTTTAGGAGGATCCAGATTCAGGAGAGAGGCATCTTTCAAGGTGTGCTCTGGTAGCACCTCTGTCACCCTGTGACCCAGCCAATCTGTCCTCCTTCAGCCACAGGGATTGCTGAAGAACAGAGCAGAATAGAATAGAATTAGAATAGAATTAGAATAGAATAGAATTAGAATAGAATAGAAATAGGAATAGAATAGAATAGAATAGAATAGAATAGAATAGAATAGAATAGAATAGAATAGAATAGAATAGAATAGAATAGAATAGAATAGGCTCCTACAGCAGACTCAGGTGTTTGCTCAGCAGCACAAGCAGTTGTCCAGGGACACTGCCCCTCTTGCCCTTTTCAGTAGAGAGTTTGACCCCTTTCTGCAAAGTCTACTTTTAGATGAGTCCCATGCCCTGTGCTTACGAGATATTTTCAGGTACCACAGGTTATGCCAAAAAAAGTTTTGTCCTTCAGGCAGGAAATGCAAAGAGATTTTAGGTTCTTCCTTGAATATCCAGAACAGAACATGTGTGACACTGGCAAAGGCTGTCACTTGGCATGGCCAGGAGTCTGACTGTGCCATTACTTGGTCCTCTGTGCAATGTGCATTCCACTCACTGGCTGTAATGAACGAATATTTATGGAATGCAGCATATTACTGTCAATATTGCTATAAAAAGAAGGGGAATGGCAGCTGTTCAAACTAGCTGAGGAGTTTGTTACAGTAAAATAAGTCCCAGGAAGATTAATTAGTAGCAACTAGTGCACCTATAGGTGTGCAGTAATCTGCATGTGGTAATGACAGATGTGTTAATCACAGGCCTGCACAATTAACACATTTCACTCTCTCCTGTTCCTCTTCTGTAAGGTATAAATTTATGTAGCCCATAGCTATATCCCCTCAACCTGTGTATGGACATATGATGACCCTCTGGAAGGAGAGAAGGATGAGTTAAAGCAAGCCTTTATAAATAAAATACATACTTTGCAATCTATATTGTAAAATAGATAATCTCTCTATGAATGAAATATTTGATGGTACAATACTCCATCTCAGTATTGGCAATGTTCCTACTTTGTGCTGCTCCCTTCAGTAAAGCAGTGTTATTCTGCATCAGCCCCTGGTGCAGCCCAGTGCCCAGCCTGGCCTTGGTGAAATCACAGGTCTTGTCACTACACAGTGGCTGTGGTGCCTTTCATGGATGGAAAGATGCTTTTACCAAAAGCCTTTTCCTGTTTGACTGAAGTGGATGCAACTGGCAATTACTTCATGGCTCTTTATTGCTATCCTTGTGTTCTGTGGCTGACCTTGAGTGAGAGTGTGAATCCAGCTTGTTCTCCTTGCAATTGTATTCATCAGTGCATAATCCAAAATTAGGTTATGCAAAGTGTGCATGTTACATATGTTTAATGTAATATAGTGTATAATACTGTCCATTATGAGTATTGGTCTCTGAGCCCTTAGAAAATACTTTTCCAAATATTTTCACATTTTTTCTGGGTATTTTTTTACTGTGCTAGATTTATTGACACATTCAGTCTAAGGTTGGGAGGCATGCAACCACCAAGATCCTACACATAGTTCAAGTTCCCTTTCTTCTTCTCCTTTAAAAGCTTTACTGTCACAGAGCTCCTTTTCAAAGCAGAAAACACTAAAGAATTCCCCAGTCACATCTACTATATTTTCCTGACAAAATCAGGACATCCATGGAAAACTAATGCCTTACCTTTGCAGTTTACCTTCTGGATGTTGCTTGCATTTAAGAGCATAGCCACTGATTGTTCCCAAGGCACTGCATGCATGGAGCAGAATGAAAGCTGTGTCTTATTTAAATTAATGAATAAGATGAATGAGTGCAGCATTTTCAAAACAGGCAGAAGAGGAAAGCTAGGCAATATTCACCTATTAATTTTAATGAGAGCTCTCCACCAAAAAAAAAAAAAAAACGAGTCAATTGATATTCTGCCCATAGACTCATTCATGAAATGATGGGCCTGAAAGGCACCACAGGAAGCAGGGTTTTACTGCAGACAAAGTCATTCACTTGATGCACATACTGTTAAAGGAAGCAGCCTGGGTATTGCAATTTATTCTTGTTGTGCTTGATGGGAAAAGAAATCTTAAATCCCAGCTGGAGAACTCACAGGACCACTTTGCTCTTTAGATTTGCTTTACAGTTGTGCAGAGTCCCACTTGGGAGACATTAGCATCAGTAATAAGTACAGTGCTTAGCACTTATTGTGATGTGTTTCATCTGCACCTCTCAGAGAGGCTGGCAAGGTGAGTGCAGAATTACAACTCCCCTGGCACAGAAACTGAACAGGTATCTAGAAAAGCTTGGTCATATGGCCAAGGTGACACAATAAAGTTAAATGATGGGCAAGTGAATTCAGGTCCCTCTGGTCTCAAATGCCAGCATGGGAAAAAGGAGTTATTTAGACCCATATTTTTCAAAGTGATTCATTACCAGTAGACATTGGTGTACTGGAGAAATTAGAGTCTGAGTGAGCATATTATAAAAGTCAATCAAATGTATTTTTGTTTTTTAAATCTGAATACCCACTACAAGGCTCTTTTACTATGAATACTGCTGCATAGCCATGCTGTTCCATGTCAGAACCTAAGAATGTAAGGTAAATGTCTTTTTTTAGCCTGTCCCTAGAACTGAGGGACACATCAGCATGGCATTCAGAAAACCTGTGGTAGGAATCTGCCTCTGTAGCCTAACTCAAACAGCTAAATCAGAGAGGGTGAGTCAGGCAATGTGAATAACCTCTGATATATCAATTTTTATAATTAATGCCAAGATCTGAAAAGTCTTGTAGTAACATGTCCCATTAAAATCTGTGAAAAATTGGTTTTGTCTGTGTTTCTGGAACTGGGCACCCTTTGCCCAAGCATGATTGCCTCTGAGTCTTAAAATGTCACAGTATTAAAGTGAGATTCAGCAAGAAGTGTGACAGCATTATATAATCCATGGAAACAAATCTGAATATTAAAATTACTTCCACTGCCAAGATGACAAGCATTTCACAAATGCAAGATGCAACAGTGGAAATTATATTTCTGAACCAGGAAGCAAATACTGTTCTCCAAGTGTGTGAAGGAAAAAATCATCTCAGGACTGCACAGAAGGGTATTTGCTTGTGCCAGCTTTCTGTTTCAGTGGTTGGCTGTCTTTTGGCAACCTGCCATCCAATAATTCATTGCATGCCCATGGGGCATTTCATGGGAGGAGGGACATATGTTAGTGCAAGAGCAGAGCTGGGAGCAGTGCTTGATGCCAGTGACATGGAACAGAGGCTCTCAAAAGGTCTTGCACATCTGTCTAGTCAGTCACAGACTGCAGACTCTGCTCCTATTTTTCTCTGTCTGTTAGCTCTCAGAGCTAGAATTAACATAACATGAAGCATTTTTCAGATTTATTTTTAAGGGAGCTGCTATATAGCTTTTGTTGCTGCTTCAACTGCTGCAGGAATGCAGTGATGTGAAATTGGAGTTGAGGTAGTACAGGAGAAAAAGTCTAGGTTCAGTGGTGAGCCACACAGTGGCAAGATGTAAGAAGTGCAAAGGCTTCAGAAGGAACTGGAGAGAGAAAATCAAACCTATTGGTCCTTATGACTTGCATTCTTGAAACCTTGAGATACTTGCCTGCCTTTAGAAAGTTGTTTCACTTCCCTTTTAAAAAATTGCCATCCATGCTACCTAGAGAATATGTAACTCTCCCATTAGGGAGATTTCATCAACTCCAGTGGGTTATGGATACAATGATAAATCTAAAAAAAAAGGAGATTCCAGTGTAAGCAAAGCCACCATGATTTGTATCAGCCTTTGCATATTTTTTGCCTTTGTCTCAACTCCCAAAATTACAGGGAGGAAATGGCCACTGAGATGGCATTGTCTGTATGCCATGGTCCTAAACACAGCTCTGGTCTGGACTTGAGCCCACCATTTGGAAAAAACATCTCTTCCTGATTAAAACATTCCTGTGGTGGATTTACCACCAGCATTCTTGGTACATGGTTCCAGTAATTAATTACCCGGACTGCAAAAAATGCCTGCCTTGTTTCTAGACTGGAGCCAGGGTGTGGGCACAGGGTCTGGCTTCTCTGAGAATTGAGTCAGATAAGAAAGCCATCTGGGCTGTATTTGGTCTACTTCCTCTCATATTCCACCCCAGTTTATGCACAACTCTTCTGCAGCATCTCTTCTGTTTTCTGGTTTTGTTAACTGGCCTGAATGAATCTCACAGCACTGCTCACCTCATTATGCCCTGGCAATGAAGGTGGTGTGAGGTGCCAGGTGAAGTGACTCTGCTTCTGAGACCACATGGCATTGGGGAACTCAGCCCTAATGTTCCCTCTGTCCGACCTTTATCCTCTAGACCATCATTCCTCTAATACTTCATACCATCCTGATGCTTTTGATTGTCCTTAACATTTTCCATCGGTGCAGTGTAATGAGCTCCAGTGAGGTGGTGCCAGAAAAGTGATCCATGGGGTCTCTTCAGCCCATGTACCACTGCACCTGCATCTCTCACTTTACTGAAGTTTGACTTCCTGCACCAGCAAGGTCAGGGAAGCACGAGCTACACTCTAAGATATTTCTGGGATATGACCCCTAAACCTAAATTCATTAAGTTCATGTTCTCAAGAGCCAGATATAAAAAGAACAGAAAGCAAATGAGAGTTGTGGTCTGATGATCTGTTAGTGATATTTCATACCTCTGTATGCCTTTGTTTTGCATTTTGCACTTTTAACTCACATGATGAAGTTTTCAGACAGAAGTGGATATCATGTGTAAGCTGAGTTCCTTGTTTTTTTCTTTTGCCTGTCACTGGCTGCATGTTCTCTGTTGATGTCTTGTTCCTGGTACTTGACACTGACCATCTTGTCTGTGAAAGGAAGCCCTCCAGCTGGTTTGCCTGATGAGAAGAAAGGAAAGTTTGCTTGGTTTAGTCACTCCACAGAAAGCCATGGTAATGTTCCACTGTGCTCTGTGTCCACACTGCATGTGTCTTTGTGTCTGTGTGTCTGTATATCTCTGTGCAGACTGGCCTATAAATCAGATTTGTATTCTCCTGCATGTGTGTGCCTGGCTTTGTCAGTTGCTTGTCCTCTTTGTGCACTCAGGATAATGAGCTGCTCTGCAAATTGATCTCGTGCTAACGTCCTCAAATTGTTTTCCATTTGCAAATAAGCTTGAATATGTCTTGAAAGTGTTTTTACCTCATCTTCCAAACTGACTTGTGAAATAGCAGCATTTTGGTTTTTATTCCTGCAGGGCTTACGCTGGACAAAAAAAAATTTAATTATGAATGTTGTTTTTTTCTCGCAGCTTACTTGACTGTTTCATGTATATCAGAACATGAATTCAGTTCATTCCTTAATTTGTCTTTCCAAATAGACAAGATTATTAAAACATCTGTCTTCATAAAGGAGCAGGCACCATTAGAGTACAATATTTCATAGTTTTGTCAAGAGTGCTAGAGAGTCCATTATTTCATGTGGTCCTAAGAACACAGTACAAGAACTTTAGATTTCCCAAGAAGTGTGTTGGAAGTATGTGACTTGTTGCAATGAGATGAAGGAAAGAGTTCATTTTAACGGACATTTCTACCATAATTCTTTCAAAACAGCAACCCACAATGTTTTTGAAAGGACCTTCTGATGTATTTTTAGTCCCTGAGAGAAGACCATGGCCCCATGAGCATCTGCCCAATGGAAATGCAGAACCTATTTCTTCTACATTGGCTCATTTTGCACCAATGACCCACAAATAGACATATTCTTACTATTGAGTTGCATATTCCTTCAGGCTATTAGAAATCTCTCCAACAGCTAACAGCATGTGCTCTTAAGCCTCAGCTGAGATATTTATCCAACAGCTAATACAGGTCATGTTCTGAAGTTCAACCAATCTGTTTAAGTCCTCCATCACTCAGTCTTGAGAATAATTTTTTCATTTGTTTTCTGTATTCCAAAAGGGGTGAGGCAGGAACAGGACATGTATTGGATCCTATCCATCTTCCTACCTTTAACTGAATGATTGTGTATAAAGAGTGATTGGAGTTTATGCAGGAGCTGTTAGCAACCAGGGAAATTAAAATGGTGTGGGTTTGAGGGATTTTTTTATGGTCTGTAGGAGCAAATAAATCTTGAGGTTTGATAACAGCTAGAAACAGATTCTTGAATCCAGATGAGTGAGGTTCACACCTAAGGTTGCTTTCATTTGATGTTTGTTCCATGGTACTTCTGTAAAAGCCTAGAAAGTTCTGTCCAGTTCTTAGCTGTGAGAGTCAATATAAAGCTGCACCATAGTCCATATTCATTAGCTCCTTTGTTGGTAATATCTGAGTGGGTCAGAGAGTCTGAATTTCTCTCTTATGCCTCTGGGTCCAGTTTCTAGGTGTCAGGTTGACTCACATTCATGGCTAGTAAATGACAAGTGAGCCATCAGTATGCTTCGTGTGGTATTTGCTGTCAGGCTAGCAGGAGCTGTTTATCTGCATGCATCCCAATCCTGGTACCTTTTATTTGTATTCTAATCATTGCACAACAGATTGGGGAGGGCTGTGAGGTGGTTGGGCTGCTGCAGGTAAGAAGGCATTTTTTTAAAATGTTCAATGGAATCAAAAAGCTTCTTGTTGGGTTTGTCAGGACTTTTACTTTCCAGCAGTTCTCATTCATAAAATTTCCAGGAACTGACTCTGAAAGAAGGGGAGCAGCTGCTTCTTCCCTTTTCTCTAGCATTTGAGTAATTTGTATTTTCCTGAAGTCTACACGCCCAACCTGCTCTGCACAGGGAGGCACTAAACCTCCCCAGCAAATAGTTTAATCCTCAGGAGCTGCAGCTGGGGGGTCTTCTCACTCAGCTAGCTCCTTCAGTCATGCACTCATGAAGAGATGTGCCAGGTTCTGATGGCCACCCCTCTCTTTTTCTTGCCTTTGACCCTTGCAGTGAGCATGCCCACCAGTGAGACCGAGTCCGTGAACACCGACAACGTGCCCGGAGCGGACATGGAAGGCGAGAACTGCGGCGCGAGGCTGGCGTGAGTACCCACAGATAACGTGTTAGGGGCACTCCATTAATGTATGTCTTGGGTAATTCAGTGTGTTAGGTGATTGTCACCCTGATTTTTTAAGATGTTCAATGCCTTCTGATGTTCTCATTCCTGTTACCAACTTTCTCACGCACTTTCCGTAAACAGCTCATTGTTTTTCGTTCTTTCATGTAGGTGGAGAAAGTTGATGGACTGTTAGTTTGTCCAGTGTCGTTGGAGAGGTGGCACTGTCACCCTCCAATCCACTGAAACCTTTGGAAAATTATATATATGGAGTCAGAAATTAAACTTCCTCTCTTTTTCACCTTTCGAGTTGCAGTGTGCACACGTCTTGTTTCTCATGTCCTATAGCGACAGATGATGGGCNGCAGTGTGCACACATCTTGTTTCTCATGTCCTATAGCAACAGATGATGGGTTGGGCTGGGGGGGAAAGCCAGGGCATGTGTCAGGCTTTTCCAGATGAACAAAACCCACAGGGGGTGAAAGGAGAGGCTGATAATCTATTGATGCAGGTTCTTATCTTAATTGCAATGTAAACTCACTCTGGATGTTAGTGAAGAACCTCTCCTTTTACAGGTGTAAATAAGGGACAGATAAGCAGATCTGGTTTTGTATAATATCTGAAAGAGGAACTGGTGGATAACAGTGTTCTTATTTTAAAATTCCTCGTTGGTGATAGACTTCCAAACCAGTATATGCAGACTGAAGAGTGGAAATGACTGGTCTATTTTAATTTTTCTAAAGATTCTTGTACACTTTACAGTGTCTTGTAATAGAAATACATTGAGGGTAAATCCCATCCTGCAGACTGAATTACACCCTTCAAATGCTGAATAGAGTACTGTAGTGACAAAGAAATACAACAGTTAGGAGGGATTAATGCCTTCTTGAAATTATACCATTGTAATTAGTGCAGATGCTTAAGAATGTGTGAGATAGCAGTTATGAAATGCCATAATATATGGTGTATTTTTTAACCTCACAGAGAGCAAATATAGGCAAGAGGAGTCCTTTATTCCCTTTACATTACTTAAACAAGAATGGACTTTATGCTGTGGGGCAATACATTATTCCCTCCAAATTTCCTTGAAATACATCAATGCAATAGCTTGTACCACACTGGAGTATTTTGAGGCTCTGTCCTATTCTGGGACCTACCTTGAGCCCTTGGGTGTTGTTTGAATGGACTAGATGGGATCCATCCTAGGGTGATGATGGAACTGGCAGAAGTGCTGTCAAGCCACTCTCCATCATTTATCTTCAGTCCTGGCTCAACAGGGAGGTCCCAGATGACTGGAAGCCAGACAATGTGACACTCGTCCCTAAAAAGCCAAAAGGAGGATCCAGGAAACTACAGGCTGGGGACAGAGTGGCTGGACAGTGGCCAGGCAGAAAGGGACCTGGGGGTATGACTGACAGCAGCTGAACATGAGCCAGCAGTGTGCCCAGGTGGCCAAGAAGGCCAAGGGCTCCTGGCCTGGATCAGGAATGGTGTGGCCAGCAGGAGCAGGGCAGTGATTGTCCCCCTTTACTCGGCACTGGTGAGGCTGCACCTCAAGTCCTGTGTCCAGTTCTGGGCCCCTCAGTTCAGGAGGGATGGTGAGATGCTGGAACAAGTCCAGAGAAGGGCAGCAAGGCTGGTGAAGGGTCTGGAACACAAGTCCTACAAGGAGCAGCTGAGGGAGCTGGGAGTGTTCAGCCTGGAGAGGAGGAGGAGGCTCAGGGGAGAGCTCATCACTCTGCAGTACCTGAAAGGAAGGGGCAGCCAGGTGGGGTCAGGCTCTTCTCCCAGGTAACAGCAACAGGACAGGATGGCACAGCCTTAAACTGTGCCAGGGGAGGCTGAGTTTGGACATGGGGAAGGAGTTCTTCACAGAAAGGGTGACTGGACATTGGAATGGGCTGCCCAGGGAGCATCCCTGGAGCTGATGGAACAGGCTGGATGTGGCACTCAGTGCTGTGGCCTGGTTGGCAAGGTGATGTTTGGTCAGAGATTGGACTTGATAATCTCAAAGCTCTTTTCCATCCTAGTCAATTCTGTGTGATTCTGTGATCTGCATTAAAAGATGTGGTATGTGGAATATAATGTAATTTCAATCTCTGTCTTCCTTTAAGAGTCAGACAGTGACTTACAAGGCCCAGGAGAAATTATTTGTGATCGCTTTCCTTTGCCTGCCTGCTATTGGGAACCTGCTGAGTCTTTTACTTTAAATTCTGAACCCTTTCCTGCAGGAAGCAGGCTAGGTGTATTCCCAGCACTGGGGCACCTGTAGCCCTTTCTCTGGCACCCCACCAAGTCTCTTGTGCTCTTGGTGCAGTACAGGAAGCATCAGCTGGATCCACTTTGGAGAACCATCTTTATTCTGCAGCTATGGCTCACAGAACCACAGAATGGTTCTGGTTCTAAGGGACCACCCTGGCTCATCTGGTCCAGAGTGGCATCCAAAGCTGACCCCAGCCTTCACATCTCCAACAAGGCCTTCCCTGTTTGTTAGTATGAGGTTGAGCAGCACACCATTCCTTGTGGGAACCTCCACTGCCTGTGTCAGAAAGTTGCCATCACTGCTTTCCAGGAACCTCCTGGACTGGTTGTGCTTTGCTCTGTTGCTTCTCCAGAATATGTCAGAGTAGTAAATTCCCTCATAGGTGTGGACACAGTGCCAAAAAGAATGGCAGCAGCTACTCTAAGGTTTCATGTATTTTTAATATTACAGCTTGCATTCATTTAATGTTCTTAACCCCAAAGGATCCTAGAGCACTTTATGAACTGTAAATGCAGGATTGTTTTCACAGCATTAGAGTTCAGCCACCTTCAAGGTAAAATGTGACAGGTGTTTAAAAACAACAGGCACAAGTGTTTAAGGGGTTGTATGAGGGATAACTTGTTTTGCACTGAAACTGCATTGGGAATTTTGGCAACCAGAACATAATTATCTTAGCTGGAATGTGGCCAGGAGGGCTGAAGTTAAACCCAACTCTAAATGTAATCATGACTTAGAATGGAGTTTACTTAAAATAGCCCAGCGTGCTCAGGGGAGAATGGCAGTCCCCTGATTTGGCATTAGGAGAAGGGATGGCTAAGTCAAATATCTTTTAGGGAAAAAGACATAGGAAAATTACAGGAAAACAGAGCTTCATTTCTTCTTCTCATGTTGTAAAAGTTAAAACAGGGCCCAAGGTTTCAGCAGAGCAGGACATGTAAGATTCAGAGAGATAAACAGTTTCCCTGCCACTTTTCACTTCATCTGGAAATGGGAGATGTATAGTAGGCAAATTGAAATCTCTGTTGTTGAGAAGGGTTTGTTTAGTCCTTACCCAAGGACAGCTGGGATCCTCAAGGCCTCCCTCAGATTGCTTTTCATCTCTAAGAGATGGATAGGCTCCTTCTTCAGTGAAAATGGATGGCTATATCATTGAATATGAAATTCTGGAGTGAGATACAAATTTTGCCAATGCTGCCTACTTTTTAAACTTGTGGATCTGCAATTTCCTTAGTTATGGGCCAATTTACACCTGCCTGTGATTCTGAGTTTCCTTTCCTTATTTCTGGTTTCCTTTGCTACTATATCACACACTTAGGCAGACAGAAGAAACCAGCTGCCATTGTTTCAAGAAGTATTAAGTACTCTTCTTTTTACTGAGTCCTCATTCAACTCCCCCCATAGGTCAATATTCCTTCTGGAACATATAAAATGTAAGCAAGAATTTATTTGAATGAGTGTGTTCTTTCATTGGAACCTGACTAAGAATCAGAATTTGGCCCAGTGTTCAAGAACAGTGAAAATTCATGTGGGAAGCCAGTTGAGCTTTTAAGAAAGTTCCTCATCAAGTACTAGATTTTGAGTACTAGCATTAATAATTATAGTCATGTCATCCTGATCTGCCCTAGTTGAAGATTAGGGCAGGACTTTTGAGCAGTCACCTACTCTCTGTTTCTGCTGTTGGAATGTTTAGCCAAGACTTTTGTTTGATGGTTGAGTTTCATCTATTGCAGATGAGTCCCAATATTTTTACCAGCACTCCAAACTCACCCTCTGGCCATGAGTGCCCATTGCTTTGCTATAAACACACTTTTCCCAGAGGGCAGAGGCTGCTCTGGGCAGGCTGCAACCAGATATGACTGAAGCAACATGGGGCTTTCAGGTCAAAGGCAATATATTTATTTCTTTACTGACATCAGGCTGCCTAGGGCATTTAACCACCCCAGCACCACCACTACAGTTACAGGCTGAGCTTGCCATCAAAATGCACTCCTGATAAAAGGAAAAAGGTGCCCAGGAGATTAAAAGAAAAATCTTTTTCATTGAAGGCAACTTAGAATTACTCACTATTCTTTCTGTTCTTTTAAAATCTGTAGAGTTTTGAAAGGCTGGGTCTGTGACTGACAGAGAGATCTGCTTGAGAAGCCAGGCTGAAATGTGCCTTTTGGAAAAGGAGATCTTCCCTGACAGCCTTTCTCAGCTCCACAGAGACATATGCTATGTGAGATCAGGAGAGCACCTCTCAAACTATTGCCTACTGATAAATTGTCTCAAAGAAGCTTTTATTTCTCCAGTATCCATACCATAGAAACTGCCTCTATCAACTGTCCTGTCTGGAGTAATGCCAGCCTTCAAACCAGCAGGACTTTCAGGAAGAATCTAACATCTGATCTCTCTTTACTTGTGTAAATCCAATTTTTTAGAACTAACAAAACAAAACAAAACAAAAAAAAATTAATTCATAATAATTTCTGGTGTAATTCTGCTGACAACAGGTCACTTCCTAAGGGCATTCACCTTATCAGACATCTGAATTTGAAAATGGTTTTGCAGTCTTCCACAGGACATTGAAAACCATCCCAAAACTTCCACAGTATATTATTCCTGTCATGGTATTGCCTTGTACTGGGCTGACATCTGCCCTGCAGTAGGAGCACAACAGCTTTTATCCTCAAGGACAGCATTTGGAAGTGGAACTTATCTTATTTTGATGTGTCACAACTTTCATACCCTGTTGCCTCAGGGTGCAAAGAAACACGTTTCCTCTGCAGCAGGCAGCAGTGGGACAAACCCAGACCCAGGAGCAGTGGGGTTCTGTTTACAGAATATTCTTAACACCCAGGGCTTCCCAATAGCCAGTAATTTCCCTGAGCCTCTGGGGTTACTGCTGTGCAGGACTCAGATTCCTGAGGACAGCCTATTGCTCATAATCTCTTCTGTGCAGGGTGTCAGCATATATAATCTTCCAATACAAGCAGAATGTTAATTTTCTAATACAACCATACAGATCTGGAGTGCCACAATAGAGTTTGCTTTTATACATATGCATTAGCTAAAAAAAAAGACCTTTGTGGAAACTAATGCTCCATAGAGCCTCAATAGAAAAGTGAAGCACTTGAGCTCAAAGGGGAAGAGAGCTTAAAATTATCTGCTTTCATTGAAACAATAACCCCACTTGGCATTTTCGCCTTGGCCAGGATTTCCATACATATGTGGGACAGTTCAATTGCTTTTCCACCAAAGACAGTTCAAACAATAAAAGAGGATAAACCAAAATGAACAACCTACACTGGCTTTCCAACTGAAAACAGTGTTGTCCTGAAATTTTTATGAGCAAATGGAAGGTTTCCCTGGCAGCTGAATGGTCAGTGATTTTTCCCTTGGTGCTTTTCTGGCATGGAAATTAATTCCTGTGCAGTTCTTGCAATAATCAGCATAGGAGCCAGTGGTAAAGGTAAAAGTTTTCATGCAGGTTTGCTGTAGTTGTAGTTTTCACCTTATGAGAAGATGGGCTCCTTGTGATGTGATGGAACCAAAGTTCCCATCACACCAGGAACAGTGGGAAGAAAAGTGTGCCTAAAGCTCTGAAACCACTGCTGGCTTTAGCAGGGAAACTCACAGGATCAACCCTTATGTGTCAGTCTCAGATACTGCTCCCCAACTTATTATGAGCAAGGTGCTTTCAATATTCACAGTCAGCTCTAGGTGTGTGTCTAAAGGACAGTAGCACAACCTTATGGAAGAGGAATTTTCTTCCTGCTTCAGATTCTATGACAGGCCTTTCCTGTGACTTGCCCCAAGGAGAGCAAGATTATTTACTGAATGCTTAAATGCTGGCCTATTTTCCCAGCCTGTAAGAAAGCCTGTTTAATAGCAAACCAACTCAATTTTATGTTAGACAGATCCAATTTTCTTAAGGCTATTCTGTAGGTTCTTACTGTGCCACCTTACCAGTAACTGCATGAATGCACCAAAACAGAATCCACATCACACTAGGACTGGCTTCTCACTGCACTAAATTATATAAGATATGGCCAGTGAAGCTCTCTGGTTGTTCTCCAAAGCTGCAGATAACCTAGAAGCATAGTAAAGTCCATTTCTGTGTTGCTGTTTTTTCTGACAGCTCTTACTGGTGTCCAAAAGCTTTTGTGAGTCCCTGTGAAGATATGGTTGCCTCTAAGCTGGGATCATACAATGTAAAAGTAGTTGTTACCATAGAGTTAGATAATGGTCATGTTTGATAATGTCCACACCCAGAAAACAACTATAATGTGGCTTTTGGGTCATGCTTGGTGACCTACAAGGTTTTTCCAGAACTGCCTGTTGTGTGTACAATTCCACAGTGCCCTCAACCCCTGTTACACAAAACTGTCACATCCTTCACAAACACCTCTGGTGTTCACCATGGAAAGGGAAATGAAGACTTTATCTCTCAGAATGTGGGATATGTCAATAAATTTGAGTTATTCTGATTATCCAGAGTTTATGTTGATCAAAACCTTTACATTTCACTGTTTTATCTATGTGTTGTACATAACTATGCAAGGTTGGGGGAGTTTTGGAGAATTTCAAAGATAGTTAGTCAAACAGTAGAGATCTGATTTTTGTGTTTGTCTTTCTAAAAGATGAGTTACATGGTTCCTGTGATAAAAGCACTCAGTAGTGATCTGAAGTGGTTTTCATTAGGTTCCTACACCATAATTTTAAACAAGAGTTCCTCAAGACATTCCAGAGTTGGACACAGTTGGAGTCACCCTCTTTCTCCCAGTGACATAAACCTCCCAGGACACTGGAGATGCAAGAGATTCATGTTTAAACTCAGCAGAGAATCTGGTCCACTCTGAGCCCATTAAGTGCCAGCTTGGAGTGTCACAGACACTGTGGCAAGGCCCTGTTTCCAGACTATTTGACAGCCCCTAGTCATGCCATAAAACCATTTTTCATGTGACATTGGTAACCCAAGTTCTGGGGGAAAAAAAAAAAAAAATTAATCATAAGAGTCATTTGAAAAACGTGTTTCAGATTCGTGCATAATGTTTTCAGAAACGTTTATTATACAGTTTATTTCCAAAATTCCATTTCACTCTCTGATTCTACCTCTAAATATAAATCTAATCCTCCTTCCTTGTCCTGTTCTATATATATAGCACACCCACATGTGATAAAGCCTTCTGCCACAGCAGTAAGGCAAGGTGGAGGGAGGGGGATGAAGGCTGTAGGTAACCTGTGGGAGCACTGAATGCACTTGGCTGCTGCTCATAATGCTCCAAAGATATAATTATCACATGCATGATGAGTACTACACCTGCTGCATCTCTTTTGCTTAAATAAATAAAAGATTTCAGTACTGGCTCACTGGGAAACCATTAACCAGAGAGGTCACCAGAGGATTTCACACTCCCTGTCCTTCCCTTTCCATCTCTCTCTCTCACTCTCTCACTTTCTCTCCCCCTCTGTCCCTGCTAAACTATTTCTATGAAAATCCTCACCACCTCCTTTCCAGTGCTCAGCTTTCTTCTTCGTTGTGATTTTTACATCTTTTCACTTCCCCTCTTTGAGCCTTCTTTCCTGTTGCCTGTAAATCTGCTCCATTACAGTTTGCAGGTAGTGATTACCAAGCCAGAACTCTCAGTGAGAAGTAGGAATAGCTTTAACATGAAGGATGTGTTTTGTAGGTGCTTCACTTGGCATCCTTGTTAGAGCTTGCTTTGTCTCTGCAGCATAATTTTAGCATTCTGTTCTGCCAGTGCATGATTTCTTCTTTCTCAGGAGTCTTGCAGGTGTCTGTAACCTCACTGCTGCCCAGAGTGTGTCCAGGAATTATGTATTTTTGTATTTGGTGCAAAGGCTTTTTTCTTTATTTGGGGCTCAGCCCATCTGCTGGTGAAAAATTCCCCTGACTAAAACTTCTTCCACATAAGGAACCTGACCCATCACTGATTACTTGTCAGTAGCTGATGTCCTCAGGCAGGGACAGGAACATTGTTAGGGCTGCTACAATAAGAAGTGTTAGATGCTTGGAGAGTTACATCCTCCCCTCTCCTAACAGTGAATCCAATTTTAGGGCAGTGCAGTAAGACCTCTGCTGACTGCTGTCAACAATGACTCACTTTCCCATCACAGAGGGAACCTTAAGGAATGCTTCAACCCAGCAGAAATACTTTTTTCATAGTCATTCCCCAGGTTCTCATTTCTGCTGCTATTGGTGGTAGATTTTGCAGCTTCCTAAGTCACCTCTGACTCACACCATTGTATCCACATGCATTTATTTCTCTCTGTGCACCATTATGGATTTACCAAAAGACAGTCAAAGTGTTCAAAGGCCTTACAGGATATGTGTCAAGCAGAACAAGGGAGTGGTTTAAGAACTGGAACCTATTTCTAGCTTTGCCTGTGACTTCTCATAAAAGATTAATGAGATTATTTAGGTGAATAAATCCAAATGCATGAAATTAGATATTTAAACACATATATAGTGGGAATATGGCCAAATTTTCAGGAAAGCTTAATTCTCAAAATTTCATTGATAACTACAGAATCTATTATTGTACAGACCCATTTGAATGCAAACCAATTTACATAGATAACCAAGACAAATAAGTGTTGGTATCTGGGTTTGAAAATATTTGCCATGCACCATTTTTCCTTCAATTACTGAAAAAAGCATTATTTCACCATCATTGTTTCATAATGTGCTTATAGATCCTGAAGTGACAGGTGATGTGTGAAAGCAACAAGTCTGTCTGTATAATAAAGTCATACATATTTCAATATGAGAAAAAAAAATAGTAACTAAAAATTTTTTAAAAAGTAATAATACTTGAGAAATAAATTTGGTAGCAGTTGTCAGTTCACTGATATCTATAGGTGGTAGAATCCCACCATGGCATGACTTCTGCTTCATGAATTCCACCAAAACACAAGATTTGGTTATTGGGGAATTCTAGCCATGCCCAGTGCCTGCATTGACTGACTTACAAGAGATGCAAAGGGAAAACAGCATGGATTTTTTAAAAAATGCATTGAGCTTAACTTTGTTTCTTTCTACTGCTATTTTCACAAAAGCCTGGGAGGTGTGGGACAGCTTTGGAGACTCTAATGGCAATTCTTGTCTTTCAGGCATCGGATCTCAAAATCAAAATTTAGGTAAGTAAAAATGACTTTTGTTTTTCCTCCTTTCTCCTGTTTTTATTCTTTCCTGAAGTGGTTTACACCAGCATGGCTGGGATGCAGTGATGATTCTAGGAGATCCTGCTAAATATGTCAGATTTTAGTCATCAATTTTTTCTTAGTTTCACACTGAAATAAAGGCATAGGGACTACTGACTACTGAAGTACCTACCTATGCTACCTATGTATCTCAAATCATAAAATATAAAATCAGAAATAAAAAGCCAGTTCAACCACACAATTATACTACATCCATCAGCATCAACCCTGTCAGCTCAAGGCTCTCTTTGTTGAATTTCTCTGCTTTGCTTGATTGTAAAGATTTCAACTGATGAAGTTGGCAACTTATTTGTGAAATTCTCCCATTTACCCTGGGACATGGGGAGCTTCTCTGGTGATGTTTGGTTTTCTGTTGATTTAGATCTTTTGGAAAAGTGAAGCAGTCCCAAGACTGCTGTTTCTGGGGTTTCACTGGAGAGGCTGGCTGAACTCATGGAACTTGGTTGTTAAAGTCCATTTCTACCCCTTTGATAGGAGCTCAGCTGCCTCCATAACCCTGAATTCAAAGTCAGTTTTGTAAAACACGAAATGAATTTTCAGAACAACTGGAGCAAGTGCCTGAGTCCTTCTGCTTACCTAAGGAGCAATGAGTAATGTCAATTTGGGAAGCACATATGTGACATCTCCATGCAAAGAGTGTAGGTATAAGCACAGAAAACAACTTGCATTGTCATGTGCATGCACATTTGTGCACAAGTACACACAAAAGCATGTGAGATTGCAAATAGTTTAATGACAACTTTAATGTCTAAATGTGGTGCCCACTCTGGAAGTCAAGAAGATTATTTCTTATCCCAAATCCACTGCAAAACACACAGTGTATCTGTTTGTGATAGGCTGGGTGCCTTGATAAATTGCATAGGTAAAACACCCTAGATTTGACCACCTGTTAAAATGCTGTTGAAAAATTCTTATTCACATTGTGTTTACATGGTCTGGCTGTAGTTCCTATAGATGAGAACCCTGATCTCAAGCATGGCTATAATTTGCCACTGAAAATTATACACAGGACAAGAGCAGCCAAGAAAAGTTCTTTCTCCTGTAACATCATGTATGTGTGTGTCACTTGAGACACACACACATATGTATGTAGTATCTATATAAAACTATTAGATTTATTATACAGCAGCAAGTGTTGCCTGGAAACTGGTTGCTATGCAAGCTAAATTCTGAAGAGTAGGAGGTGTGTAATTAGCTTTAAATATCTTCTGTGGTTAGTAATTACCCTGAGAAATCAGTGACACGAGGAGATGTGTTCATGGAAGGCAAACTTTAAAAACTCTCTTGATTAGCAAATGGTACCCTTAGTTCCAGGCACGAAGGTGAGATGCTAAAGTCCCCTAAGTTTTGGGGTTTTTTTCAGAACTAGCCCTTGTATTGGGCTTACTCTTGAATGCTGCTGAATGCTGGAAATGTTCTTTGGATTTTATTTGACCTCACCTCTCCAAAGACTTAATCCTTTAGCTCCATGTGATAGAATATCTTTCTATTGACTGTCCTGAGGCAGGGCAAGGTGCCATTGCAGGCCACAAGCATCAAGTACAAAGAGAATATTTATTTTTGTGGCAACTGAGCTAAAAAATGTCTTGGGGTTTCCACAGTGGATGTCTTACTCAGATTAAGATATTGCTTGAAGCTCTTGCAAATTGGTTTAGGATGAACTTTATTTCTGTAGCTCTAGGAGGGACGTTCACAAGTGTCAACTCAGAGAGTATTTCTCAGGGTGAACTTGAGTTACTCTCTACCATTCTTGACCAATAAATCAAGACTAGAGTCTCCCTTGGCAGAGAGCTGCAATAGCCTAAAGATCCCTCTCTGAAAAGAACTCTCCCTTCTTCAATTTTTCAAGTCGCTACTGGCGCCGATGGAATCGATTCTGCAGAAGGAAGTGCCGTGCTGCTGTCAAGTCCAATGTTTTCTACTGGCTGGTGATCTTCCTCGTGTTCCTCAACACCCTCACCATTGCCTCTGAGCACTACAACCAGCCAGACTGGCTCACAGAGGTCCAAGGTGAGGAGGAGCTGCTGGTTCTGTTTGTTACGGTCGGTGTCAAAAAAAGGGAGCTGAGAGAAGAGCTGGTGCGTTAACCCACACAATGTAAAAGGAGTGTAAACAGCTCCAAGCAGTCCTGTGTCTGTGGAGGATCCTAAATAATACAACAAACTTACCTGCCTGTGGTGGGAGAAGTTATAGGAAAAGTGTAAATGCCTCCTTTCCAGCCAAAGCAGCGTTCCATTGGGTGTAAGTGAAATCAGGAGCTTATGCTAAATTTATATTTGCAGCAACTGGATTCCCAATTTATGGCTAGCTACTGGGACCCCCACATTGTCCAAGGTTTCCCCTGAAATGGCATTTATGACAAATTCTAATTATTAGGGAGGTGATGAAGAGTGATTTGTAAAGTTCTTCTGTCTGCAGAACAGCTGAATTCTCTCTGGAGGTGAGAGCAGCTGAAAAGGCTTAATTAAGCAACAGTAGGTAGCACAGCAGCTCTTCTATTCCCACTCTCCTCTGCAGATGATGGCTGTGAAGGCAGGTTGTGCACAGGAAGGCGTGTCCCTGCCTCTGGAGGTTGTGTAATACCTCGCAGCTGTATGTGCAGTACATAAGAATTGCTGTAACCCTCCTGCTGAAACACTTCTGTGAATGAGATGCCCACGCTTTTCAAGTTCATTCTCTGACCCGAGCTCATACAAAGTTAACTTTTAAGACTGATCCTTAAAATGCTTTCTTAGAAGAGATGATTGGCCAATGATTAGTTGTGATGGTCTTTTGACTAAGTTTCCTTAATCTGTTCCTTCTTGCTTTCCATGAGACACTGCCAACAAGGTGCTGCTAGCTCTTTTCACGGCAGAGATGCTGCTGAAGATGTACAGCCTTGGTCTCCAGGCATACTTTGTGTCCCTGTTCAACCGCTTTGACTGCTTCATTGTGTGTGGAGGCATCCTGGAAACCATCCTGGTGGAGACCAAGATCATGTCACCCCTGGGCATTTCGGTCTTGAGATGTGTCAGACTCCTAAGAATATTTAAAATCACAAGGTACTTTGCTGCTTCTTTGGGGCTGGGGGAGGGCTACTGCTCAATGCACAACATGTATGGGTACAAGTCACTCACACCTCGGTTTACTTTCACTTTTTCTACCATTAATTAGGTAGTGAGAGTGCTAGATTAACAGTCCTCATGTTCTGAAGTCTGTAACAGAGTGGGAAGGGCTGTACAGACTGGACATCTATCCCTGATGTGAGTGGTGAGGAGTCTGGCACAGGCAGCTGGAGACTCTTGATACCATGTAAAGTGTTAAACTAAAATCTAGAATAATGTGAACTGAGCTCAGGCTCTTGCAGTTCTCTGAAAAAGACAAAGAAACCCAAAACAGCAGATAGCCTTGTGACCTCTTCTAACTCTTTTTGGTGACAGAGAGGAGCCTGAGAGGCTGCTTTGAGCCAAAACAGCATTTGACTGAGGAGCCCATGCCAGGTCCAGCACACTCAACAGTGACCTGAGTGGGAGATTGTGCCAACAGCAGCAGCCATAGGCAAAGGATGTTGCCAGCTATTCCCCTTCTAAGGAGTCCATCAGCAGCAGCAACTTTTTTTTCAGCTTCCAGTATCTCCTCTTTTCCCTTTTCATTCTTTCCCCTCTCCCTCTGCATAAAGGCAGAGTGATATCTCTTAAATAGTCACTGCTTGCTGGGCCAGGTACCTCCAAAACACCAGCTTGGTTTGGCAGGGCTCTTTGAGGTTGATGGAGTTTGTAGGAGAGATCAGCTCCAAACTTACCCAGAGCTCTTTCAACAAATCTCTCCAAGTGCTTGCCCCAGGTAGCACAAGGTCTGCTTTTTCCCATGTGGGCACCAGTCAGCACCTTACAAAAAGCTTGACTGAGGTGGTGAAAGAGTATGTTTCTCACAGAAAGAGTTTTTCTGTATGCTCAGCCATGAAAATCTCCCTGCAGTTCCTGTAACACCCCCCACCAGAGGAAATTTCTGACAAACTGGAGATAGAAAACATAGCACACGAGAAATACAAGTCCAAAACTGGAAGATAGTCAAGATGACTGAGCTGAGAGGCAGAAAAAAAAAACAATAGGCTTGGACTTGTGCATCATACAAGGTTTGCCCTTAAAGCTTCTGAGGCTCAGCTCTCTGGCAGGATGGGTGGATCTCAGGGTCAGATGGCAGAGACAAAATTAGCTCTCAGTCTCAGAGACAGAGGCCAAAGCAAGCCTACAGCTATTTCAAAAGGGGGGAAAAAAGTGATCTGTTTGGATGTGTGATCACAGAAGAGGGGAAAACCTTCCAGAAGGGAATGTTCCCTCCCAGAGAGGGGAAATGAGTTTCCAGCAAGAAAAGCATCTTTCACTCTTTCAGAAATAGTGGGGCTGTCTGGTCTGGGGACTGTTTTTCCTGGATCTATCCATGACCAAGTCCCAGGCCTGGTTTCTGAGGAAAGCAGTAGCTGTTTCAGGCACTGGGTAATCAGATACACCCAGGGCAACATACCAATAGCTACAAAAGCAAGAGCTTCAGCATAGCATCCTGGAGAGGTCATTGTTTTTTCAAGACATGTCTCTACTCCCACACGAAATACATAAGCCAGCTAAAGAGAATTCTCTAATAGAAAGGCAAACACTGAGAGAATATCATTAATACTTTAGAAAGCCTGAGCTAGTGGAGTACTCAAATATTCCTAAAGCTTCTGGCAGAAATGTGATGATGGAACCAATCAGCAGTAGGACTGGTTACATTTGCCTTCACCCTGCAGCACAATTAAAATACAATTCTTCCTGGTAAAAGTGTTACCTGGAATATGTCTCCTGCAATTTGTGCATGGGTCTGTGTGTAAAGCACAGAGCTGAGGAAGAACTCATGATGCATAATGTATTAATCAGATTTTTCTTTCTTTCTTTTTTTCCTGTTCCTAAAATATTGACAAGTAGGCTGCAGTCATTTCAAATTTATATGTTTTGTAATTATTCATAATTTTCTTCATAATTCTTCCCTCTGTGGGTGAAGTTCACCCTCATGTGGAAGGCCCTAACACGAGCCTCCAAAGCAATATTTTAGGCTCACTCATGCCTTATTGCAGGACAGAATAGTCTGGCTTTAAAGCCATACCTTTACCTTCTCTAGTAAATTGCAACTTTTTCTATCGTTCACTCAGCTCTAAATACAATGAGAATTTATTAATAACATTATCAGCACTGGTGGAATACCCTACCTGAGTGCAATGATAATTCAGAAAGACACAACACTGGAAAGCTGAGAGGGGCAGGAGGAATGATAGTGTCGTGTTTTATATCAAACATACATTCATGAGCATATGGGGACATACAGTGAAGGTGAGAATAATGATATTCTAGGATATTAAAAAGATACAAAGCAGGAAAATTACTCTGGTGAGAATATATCTTTATATATTTGCGTAGATTTTCCATGGTAAACACCATGCACAAACAAATTCTAGGTTATCAAATGATACAATTCTACAAGAAACACAAATATAGCTCCATAATAGAATAGAAACAAATAAAGACACCATCAGGTGAACAATGCATCATTTTAGAAACACCATTTAGAATTTCAAGAACAAACATTTCTTCCAAAATTATAAATACATTAGACAAGCAGACAGTGTAATCTGTTTTATTCTCCCTAATTTTTAAAGTGCAGTGCAGAACATCTCACTTCGCTCTGAGAAGACAGATTATTTTCTTATTATAAGTAATCCTTTACAGCTTTATATGTGCTATAGTCCTTTGTATTTAAAAAAATAAATCATATAATTTGTGACAGCATACAGAAATGTGATGTTTTATATCTAATCCTACCACTAGGTAAGTCACTGTTAATTGTAGGGAGGAGAGATGGGATGCCTCATTTTTTTGTACCTTCAAAAATCACTGTCAATGTGGTTTTATATTGGAAGAGCAGGGTGGGAAGCTCTCCAATAATGAGTGTGCTAGCTGTTGCTGCTGTTTTAAGCCCTGTGTCTGTGATTGCTGGAGATGTGATCATAAAGATAAGGTGGAAGGCCATGGCCTGAGAGGAGAGGGAAGAGAGTTGAACATGTTAAATTCTAATCCAGTTCTGCAACTGATTATTGTGTGAGATGTTGAACAAACCACTTGACTTCTCTGCATCCTTCCTCCATTTGGAAGCAGGGATCACAGCCATGTCCTGCTCACCTGGGTTTTTTTCACTGGCACCCCCCAGGGCCCAGGATCTGCAGTGGGAGCAGTTCAGAGGCACATTCATTCCCCATAAATCTGAGGCAGCAGCTCTGCTTTCTCTCCTACTTCCCACTAAAAGATGCCTCCTATTCCATCCAGTATGCAGTGCTGCTTTTCCCTTTGTTGTAAGCTGTTAACCAGAGAGGATGAAGTGGGGAGACCCTTCTTATTTGTCTGGGCTTCAACCACTGCTGGCATAAAACCCTTGTGTTTCACTGAGTAATCCCAGATCTCACTTTGAGGGAGTTCATGTTAGTCTGCAACCACCAGCTGTGACAGATGGTAACCTCAGGTCAGGTTTCTAGGACCCTGAGATAAGACTATTGTTATTTTCACATCCTAATCAGTCAAGCATTTCTTATCCTCTCTTTTTTCCTTTCTCTCCTTTTTTATTTTTTGTTTGTTTTCCCCTGATTGGTTTATTTGCTTTTCCAGTGGTACTGTAATTCTAGCTAGCCCAAGTGCACGGATAAAACAGCACTAATCTTACCACCAGGCCATCTCACTTAATTGCTTGAAGCTTGATACTTATATAAGAATCTGAATCCCAGGTATTGAGCCATTTGTAAGAAATGCAGAGCTGACAGAAGTCTGCACAGTTGTGAGCTGAGATAGCAAGGCCTTTAAACTTAAAATTGAGTCAGTGGGACTGTTCAGATGTGTGACAAACTTTACTGCCTCTTAAGGGTACTGCTAGAAAGACCTAAAAAATGTGTGTCCTGGCTGACATTGGAGGACTTAGAGATATTCTGGAGCCCATCAACCTCTGCTTTAAGGATGCTGAATTCATTTGACTTTCATCAGAGTGAATTTTTCCCTTCTCCTGTGTCACTTTCCCTTCTTTCCAAAGTGTGAAAATATGTGAGCTGTGAGCATAACTGCAAACACAGGGAGCTGTTACATTGCACATTCCGTGTGGATATTTGGTGGCACTGAGCCCACAGCTTCCATGCCCTTACCTTTGCTCTGTAGTTTTTCATTGCTCATCTCTTTAATTGCAGTTAAACTTTAAAGCATCCTAGTTTTCTCTGAAGTGCTGATGCTGGGCTGGAGGGAAAATATCACAGCTCTCTTTGAAGCTCAGTCCTTGGAGATGAACCCACTGCTGAACTTGACAGGACATGGTGATGTCCCTCTGCAGATCAGATTGTTAATCTTCCTGAAGTGATTGGGCTGCTCAGGCAGTCCTGCCTTCCACAGGACAAGAAAAGTATTGGTTTTAGATCAATATTTAAAAAATATTAATATAACTAGGATTTTAAGAACCTTTGTCTTTAATGAATATATATATTACCTTCAGAAAAAAATGATGAGTTGAAGGATAAGGCTTCCACAAATGAGCCAGAGCAGCAGTCTGCCATCCTTTTTACCTGGAACTTTTGTCTTCAGAGAAAATATGGTTAGAAACACAGAGTCCTCTGAGTAAAGAGATGTTCAAAGCTGTGGGTTTTGGGAGAAGCATTCTGGAGGGCATTGGCCTTGGTGGACTCCCAAAGCATGGTGGCAGGCCAGGTAGCACAGGCACACATTGCTGGCTTGCTGACCTGTGAAAGCTGTTGAGGCTTTGCTAATAATGTGCATCAAAATGAGGTGATTGGAAGGATGGCAGCTAATCTTCAGCCCAATCTGAGAACTCTGCCAGCCTCAAAGCACAAAGGAGAAGAACTCATGACCAGCTGAGCAGTAGGTTAGGAGTGATTGAGCAGATGCAAGGCCAAAGTGGAAGTTGCTTCATGTGTGATGTGGTGAATTCTTTAGAAATTTTTTCTAAAGCCTGTTTCCAGCTTGTGACTTTTCAGGCTGGCAANGCAGATGCAAGGCCAAAGTGGAAGCTGCTTCGTGGGTGATGTGGTGAATTCTTTAGATTGTGACTCTTCAGGCTGGCAGAGAATGCAAATTTATATGCTGCAGCAAACACACTGCTGGCATCTCTCTGAACCCCAAAGTGGAACCACAAGGGCAGGAAGTTCCTCTCCCTGCATCATACATGAGTCTGAACAGGTCTTAACCATCCTGTCTCTTGAATGAAGCCATTTGAAAATGTTCAGCAGCCTGTTTTGAAGAAGCAGAGTAGGTTTGAAAACCAAAAAACCCGGTGATGTTGTGCTCTTCCAAATGGATATAGATCTGGAGTTTGCTTTAGGGTCCTTGTAAAAGGAGCATTGATATTTTTCTCATTCCTCCCAATCCCAGAGAGCTCAGCAACCTCTCTGTGAGTGAGCCCAAGCACAGACTCACACACTCCAAATCTTGGGCAAGTTTGTATTTGCATCCAAACAGTTTCCCCATCTGTTCTTGTTAGTTATTACAGGCCATTCTCTGGAGGGAGGTATTCTGGCTGCCATAACATCTCTGTGTGTTGTAATGAGGTTGGTTAGAATGTAACTCACTGAAGCAGCAAGAACTAATCAGGGTATATTGATATAAGATGTGCAGAGCCGAGATGGAGAGTGCTGCAATAATCTTTTTGGGTGTGTGTGTGGAGTGGAGGGTGGAGGGAATTGTGTGTGTACACGTGTGGTAGTAAAATTACTCATTAGCTGCAGTAGGTCTCGTTATCTTAGGGAAGCACATCAATGATTCACTGCTAAACAGGCTGTTTGGAAATGCCTGCTTTGCTCAGAAGGTAGCCTAAACCAATATCCTGTGCAGTCCATGAGCACCTGTCTCCAGCTGAAGGAATTCTAACTGCTTCTATTTTCTCTCCCAGATATTGGAACTCCCTGAGTAACCTTGTGGCTTCACTCCTGAATTCAGTCCGCTCCATTGCCTCCCTGTTGCTGCTTCTCTTCCTCTTCATCATCATCTTCTCACTCCTGGGGATGCAGCTCTTTGGGGGCAAGTTTAACTTTGACGAGATGCAGACCAGGAGGAGCACATTTGACAACTTCCCTCAGTCCCTCCTGACTGTGTTTCAGGTAAGGGCATGAGTGGTCCCTGTGGAGCCAACACGTTGTGTTTTTATGGGGCAAGACAGGTCCTGCAGCCTGGCAGTCCCCAGGATGGGACCTGACCCTAACAGCTCCAGGAGAGGGGTGCCAGGTTGGGCTGCCAGCACGGGGAATTCCCTCCCAGAGTGGGAACCACAGACAAAACCCCTGTGTCTTTGCAGGGCAGACAGGAGAACAGCCCCTGCCACGTCCCAGGGCAGCACCTGTGTGCCAAAGCCCAGCCCTGCTGCTGCCCTCCCCACCCTGGGGGACAAATACCTGCTCACAGCACCACAGAAGTAATCCCATTAAGCCCCTCTACAGCTTTGGGAGTGACCCACCAAGAGCATCAGGATCATGGTTTCACTGACATGTGGGGAGAAGGGAAATGGCCTGGAGGATTGTGCTGAGGGCAGTGGTACAGGCTGTGCAACCTGTCTGAAACAACAGGGTGGGAGGGAAAACAAGAGGGAGACTTGAACAGAGTTGTCTAGGAGGGACATTTCAGCCATCATCTTCAAGAAGACACTGTTTTTCACACTTTGAGCACAGGCCTTCTTTGCATTTTCTTTGTTCTGTTGTGGTGTGTTGTTTGGGGTTTTTTTAATGCTCCAGATGGACACAGGCAGAGTCCCCATCAGCTCCATCCTGGGGGAGGGGTTGTTCTCTATGACAGTGGGTATCTTTGTGTTAATGGGGTTTTCAAATTCTCTGTGTGGTCTAACACTGTATCCCTTATTGGTGGGAATGTGTCATTTAGATCCTGACTGGGGAGGACTGGAATTCGGTGATGTATGATGGGATCATGGCTTATGGCGGCCCCTCTTTTCCAGGAATGTTGGTCTGTATTTACTTCATCATCCTCTTCATCTGTGGAAACTGTATCCTTTGATGCTACTCTTTTCTGCAAGAGGGGATGAATTAAAACCACTATTTACTTTGTTATGTCAGAAAATAGTGAATTTCACACCTCGTGTTTTTGCCTTTTCCCTAGGTCTGAATTTTGGCATTGCACTGCCAAAAGTTAAACAAGTTCATTCTGTTTTAGCTGGTGCTAAGGCATATAAACATTTGTAAGAGCCAGCTACGTGCCAGCTTTTCCACATGCTAGCTTTTATTTAGTATCTTTACATGTTTAGTGTTTTTATTTTTTATTCCTCTTCATTCTCTCATAGGTTTTTCTTTCCTGCCTTCTCCACAAACTAATCTCTGGGTGTTCCTACTGTACTTACTGCATATTTTTTTACTTCAATTGCTTTTTTAGTAATATATTCCATGTGCTTCCATCCAAGCCTTATGTGGAATAAAAAGATATCTAATCTGCAATATGCTATATACAAATGCTGTAGTAGGAGTAATATATGTTTGACATAATTGATTTATGTGAGATCATATATTAATTAATGTATAAACTAACAGGACCTGTGTTCCATTTCAGTCCCTGCAGTCTGTGTGTTCTTCAAACAGAAAATTTGGTGCTCTGTTATCTTCCAGCCTGTGCTGGTCTTGAGTAACTTCAGTTCTGTCTGACTTTAAGGTGAAGTGAGGGCACTGTACTTACCCCAGGAGGCACAAAGCACATTGCATGATTGTGCTGTGAGTGTCTCTTCACAGGAATTTGCATATAACATAGAGCTGCCATTCTGTTCCCCATCTCAGTTTGCTCCAAATTTGTCCATGTTTAGTTTCTGCTTCCCTAATAAATGACCCTCCTGTGTCAGAGGTGACATTTCCTTTTATACTGATGCTTCTACAAAGCCACCTTGTAGACTCAGCCCAGCTCTTCTGGCCTTTGCCCATAATTCAGATCCCTCAAACCCTGTTATTTGATGTTTCAGTTGACCTGCATGCCCTCACTTCAAAGTGAGGTGGTGCAATTCCACTTATCTGAAGGTCAAGGTAGGCAATCTCACTGACAGCTTAAAAAAAAAAAAAGCTAGAATTTGGATCTCCTTGTGAAAATGTGAGCCAACTCTACATGCTGGCTGACTTTGCAGCCTTTAGACCTTGGAGCCCAGAGTGGGGGGGGATGTCTGTGTTTCCAGACTAAGCCTTGAACCAGGGTTTGCTTAGAAGTTATCGTGGTATAATAAGACCTACACTCAAGAAATTTATAAAACAACCTTATGGTCAGATTTGTAACATGAGATGTGAACACTGACTGGTAGGACAAGAAAACAGTTGTGATTCCTTGCCCTTCACCTCCATGGGCATGACTGGCCATGCATGGACTCTCTGCTAGGAGATGGCAGAGTTGTCAGCTCAGCCCTTCACTGTGCAGACTAAATTAACCTCAGAAATGCTGATCAGAGTACAATCCTTGCTGTCCAGAAAATCTACTCGTGCAACCTAAACCATCAAAAGATGCAAAGCATTCAGTACTCCTCTTATGTTCAGTGGGATTCTCTGCACAAGGGGAGAGATTCCTGGGAAACTGGAAACTAAAATGTAAATTTGGGCTTAGATGTTTTGCATCAGCCCAGATTGTTGTGAAATTTTGAAAACCCACAAAGTGTGTTATCTGTGTGGAAGGAAGGTGTAGGTTTGTGCATGATGGATATGCACTTGTGTGAAATGGAAGTTTGGAAAATCCTAGAGATCTGATGACAGGTTGCTAAAAATTTTCAATTAAGAAACCTTTGGTATAATCTTTCTCTGCACTTTTCAAAGCCTGTTTTCTTTAAGTTGCACACAAACAGATATCCTGCTGAATGTATTTTTGGCCATTGCTGTGGACAACCTTGCTGATGCTGAGAGTTTAACATCTGCACAGAAAGAGGAGGAAGAGGAAAAAGAAAGGAAAAAGCTAGCTAGGTAAATCCATTTGCATACACCTGTCTGCACACATTCCTGTAATTACACACAGCATGGATATATAAGAATATGATGCCTATACATACATGTGTGTATATGTAATATATATAACTTGTCTGTATGTGTATAGATTATATATGTGATTAATGTAATTACACACAGCATGGATATATAAGAATATGATGCCTATACATACATGTGTGTATATGTAATATATATAACTTGTCTGTATGTGTATAGATTATATGTGATTAATATAATTATATATGGAATTATGTATATATAAATTTTTATGCAAAGGAATTCCAACCATAAGACAAGAAAGTGTTGTGAGCCAGGAGTCCCCCCCAGCTGCAGTGGTGTGAGCAGAGGAAAGGAAATCTGAGTTACTGATGAGCTTTGAGAGCATCAGCAGAGAATGAGTGTGAAACAGTGCCAATCCCATTTGAATCTCCCCACTATCCTCTGATTGCTTTGGGCCACGAGGCATATTTTCTGTCACTGCCATGATGAGATTTAGCAGCTTCTTTTTCTTATGGTGCCACATGCTGTTCCTCTCTTGCCAGTTCTTTCAGTGTTTCTGCAGACACTTAAGGGCACAAGCTGGATGAGGAGCTTCTCTGTCATTCCCAGCTGCCAGCAGTGGGGAAACCTCTCCTGACTGGTTACTCCAATTCCCTGTCTTGGAGGGGATCTCTTGTGCAGCTCTTTCTGCTCCATCCTGCATGCAGCTCAGCATATTTCCCTCACTCTAGGGGTACAGTGAGGGGCAAAATGTTTTTAGGCTATGTAGTTGGAAGTTCACAAGATATGAGTTGAAAATGGTCCATGCCTTTGTCGTTGGGTGAACAAAGAGAACTCTGCTGACAGACCTAAAATATGCATCTGCACAAACATATACACACAAAAACATGCCGTTGAGAAAGCTACAAAATAAAGGACATTATATAAAAATAGATCAGAGTCTCTGCCTGCAGATGAGGACAAGGTGGACTGGTATAGAAACTGAGCTCAGAATGGAGATGCCAGCCAGCTGATTGTTTTCATGGTGTGTGCTGTAGTACATGAAGTTCCTGAAAGGGAAGTAGCTTTCCACCTTTGTAACTCTTCAGTTTTTATCTTGTAAAATTGCTAGGACTGCTAGTCCCGAAAAGAAACAGGAGATGGAAAAAACAGCAGTGGAGGAAGAGACAAAGGAGGAGAAAATTGAGCTGAAATCGATCACTGCTGATGGAGAGTCCCCACCTGCTACCAAGGTAAGGTCTGCTGGCAGCCAGCCCTCTCTGTGCAGTGATGGCATGAGCAGCCTGGGTTTCTGAGGGAATGAAAGCTGTCTGCCTTGTCTGATAAAGGCTTTGATGCTTCTCCTTCCATTTCTGTCAGATCAACGTGGATGATTATCAGCCCAATGAAAACGAGGAAAAGAGCCCTTATCCCACAACAGAAGCACCAGGTACACATCTCCTCCCCTGTAGCCCTCACTCAACAGAAGCTCCAGTTGCTAATGCACACAAAGCCAACCTGTGGTAGCAGGTATGCTGGAAATGCATTCATGATGGAACTGGGTGGTGGTCCTGCCTGTGTTTGCACAGGTGTGGACTTGGCCCTTTGAAGTCCCTATACTGATCAGTCATATTTGATGTGGTTCTCTGTAAAGCTCTTTATTGGAAAATACAGAGCTCTACAGAGAATCAAATCATATAAAAACCTCCCTGTTTGAAAATATATTTATGACACTGTTTTCAGCCTGCTTTTTCAGTATTCAGTGGTCAGGGGAGTCTCACAACAGATAGTCATGAAAGGGAAAGTGCTGAATGCTTTTTGCACTGTTTTCTAATAAAAAAGAACAGTATGACACTAGCATAACTCTAAAGGCATAAGAGCTCAGCCTAGAGGTACAAGAAACAAGCTGTAGCACTAGTTAGGCTGGTTTTCAAGTCAGGTGGGCCTAACTTCATTCTCAGATTCTTGAAAGATTGGTTGAAGAAATCTCAGAACTTTAAGCAGTGTTCAAGAGACCCTGAATGGGGGGTAGGATTGGAGCTAGTCAGTTCAACTTCCATTCTTGGAAAAGTGCTGGAACAAAGGATTAAATAAACTATATGACTGCAAGATAAGGAGATGACTAGCAGCCAACACAGATTTGCCAAGAGCAAACCACATCACACCCTTATTTTCTTCTAAAAGGGGCTGAAAACACTTGTAGACAGGAGAAAATAAGTAGATGTCATATTCTTTAACTTTGCTAAGGCTTCTGACTGTCTCTTACAGTGTTCTCTTAAGCTGACTAGAAAAATATGGTCTAGATGATGGTGAGAGAAATGATCAGACCCTTTATGGGAGAGCAGTGATAGCCCAAGTGAGTTTGTACAACCCAAAAGCCTGTCTAGAGTTCAGCTCAGTTCATTGTTAATGACCTGAATGATGGAAGAGGCAATATGCTTATTACATTTGTAGATGACATGAAGCTGGGAAGGACAAGAAGCATGCTGGAGGGCAGCATTAGAATTCAAAGAGCTCCTGAGGTCCTGGATAAATGGTCTAAATGAAATTGAAAGTGCCAGGCTCTACGCATAGACAGGAATAAACAATTCACAAATAAAGGATCTTAGGTGACAGCTAGTTAGGTAACAGTCCTTGAGAAAAGGATCTGAATCTAATGGCCACAGGCTCAACAGATGTCAGCAACAGTTTGCTGTCTTCAAAAAGGCAAGCAAGTAGTGAGATTTATAACACAGAAAAAGAATGACCCTTTTGTCCAGTTACAGGTTTGTTTTAACTGGCCAATGAAAGCTAATCAGAGCAAAGCAATTGTTTTATTGTGTGATCTTACCATTGATAAGATCTCTTGAATCTTGAATAATATCATAGCTCTTTTTAGGTGCACTGGTTAAGAGAAGTGGAGCTGAATTAGAGGGAGTATAGAAGAGAATGGTGAAAACAATGCTAGTGGGTAGCAAGAACTAAGTTTGAATGAACCTTGGTCATTTGACTTGGAAAAGGCAGGAGAAATATCTTCAAATGCATAAAAACCTTCTACAGATAGGAAGAGAATTATCTCCATTATGAAGTAGAGGACTTCAGATTCACAGCAGAGAGAATTTTCTAATGGTGAAGCTGCAAAAGTTCACAGAGATGGTTGTGGAAGCCCAGCATCACTGCATGTTGTTAAGACAGGTCAGAAAAATGTCTCCCAGAAAAGGCTTAGATATAATAATTAATTGAACCTGGCTTGGCAGAGGCATGAACCAGAGGGCTTTTTGTGATCCTTTCCTGCTCTGCTCTTCTGTGATTATGTAACAGGCTATAATAGGCCAAAAAGCACTTTCTCTTCTATTCCATGATTCCTGATAAATAAATATCTGATAATAG